>JAJOZX010008240.1:72500-187415 GCA_023014485.1 Bathynomus jamesi | reverse complement strand
GAAACATACAATCATTGTAAATGTAACTTGTATAACAATATGTATATGTAAATGTATTTTCTATAACAATATGTATATGTAAATGTATGATTACCATTATGGTGAATATTATGCTATGTATGGTGAATGTTACATTATGGTGAATATTATGTCAAGTTTCATACGAGGATTTCAAAATATTTAAGAAAAATAAATTTATAAGCCACCTTGGAGGTTTGTCATGCAGAAATAGCAATCTGTCACGTGATCCTTTCCTTCTCTCCAAATCATGGGAATTCCAAAAGGCAAAGATTTCGCTCTGCCTTTGCTCCATCTTCTCAAATTTTCAATGCACGTCTTGCAGCACATATGAGGGGCGAAATTTTTGTCATGGTCCCCTAGCTTAATTCCAAAGTATGCTCTATACATTGTCTTCACAAATTTAGTGATTTGGGACTGGTTATTTGGCATGGTAACCATCCCACATATATAGCAGAATCTATTGTGATCATTTTTACACGCTCTATTCATTATGAAATATTTTATCTGTATGCCTGAAAAGTAAAAAAGGTATTATACAAGTGAAACAAGTGATGATAGATGTTACTGTTCCAATTCCGCTTTGACAAAATCACGAAAAATTCTATTTTACTTATGAGGCCATAGCTGGATAACCTGAGCTGATTGAGAAAAACGGATTGCAGATTCGAAATCAGCAGGAAAAACTCTATAAGAATCACTTACAAAACCCTTGACAGCAAAATTGATGCATACCAGTGTAATTTATGGTTTTTAAGATAAGTGCATATTTCCACAATTTTTGTGTTAAAGTGCATATTTAGGACTATTTGGTGAAAGTTTACAATAAAAATGATTAAAATTTAATGCATATTGTAGTTATAAAGCGTAATTCAATTTATTTATAGTCAAGAACCTAATTGCAGTTCTAAAATATCTCATGTTTTTATTGTAAATTGAGCAATGGATTTGTTTGTTTTATTATGCATGTTTGTTTGGTAAATACAATTTTGTTTCATATATTCAATAAACTGTAATCTGGTGCTTCATTATTTGAAAATCCTAATTTAGACTAGGAATGTTCAAATTTATAGTGCATAAATAAGTGCATATTTAGCAGATTTTTAGTGCATAGAAATCCAAAGCCTACTCATCAGGCTTGGATTGTGGATCCATTTCAGTGGGAGTTACGAAGTCCAGTGAGGTTGTGTCAACCACTGTTGGCTGCTGGGATCTGGCGTGGAATCAGGCCTGTGACGCAAACATTATTAACTAGATAACTGCCCTGTATAACAAAAAAAAACTTGGGTCATAGGGGTTCAAGTTTGGAGGGTAGCTGGGCTGGGACAGGGGTTCACCTTCTGTACAAGTCATTTCTGGTACTTGTCTCCCACTTGCTTTCTATCATTTCTGCTGAATCTCAGTTATTTGTTTTCCAGAGGTTTTGTTAACTGTGATTCATTGCCAGTTTTTTATGTATGTTTATACTTTTATACTGAATAATTTTTTATTTCTGTTAGGTTTACCTTTGAATTCGAGTCCTTTCTTGGACTCTGAGTGGTTGGTTCTCCCACTCAGTGGAGAGGAGGATTTAGTAAACTGAACTTGGGGAAGTCTTTTACAGTTAATGTGGGAGCTGGACCTGAGTAGTTTCCTGGAGAGAAGGGGGAGGGAGTTTGTGAATAGAGCTTGGGAAGTCCTTTACAGTTAATGTGCGAGTCAGACCTGAATAATCTCCTGGAAATAAACAACTGACAAGAGAGGCATTCCTGGATCCTTGAGGAGACTATCCTTTTACCCAGTCTCTTGACTATCACAAACCCAGAAATGTGAAAGGGTGCTGGGTGGCTTCATACAGACACTTGGGGACTATGGCCTACGCTGCCACTGCAGCAACATGTATACTATATATTTTAAAATATGAGTATGCTTTGAACGCTCTTGTTGCTCTGTTGATAATACCTTTGAATAAATGATTTGAATAAATGATTTATAATCCATGTAACTGCTAATAGTTAGTCCAAATCTTGGACACTACTGTCCAATAAACATCTTGCTAGAATATTAACTTGATATAAAATAAACGTATTTTACAATGTTGGATGACATCTTTACCAAGAGGAAGATTTCCATTGGGGAATGAGTCTGTGCTTGAAAATGTGACCTCCATCAAGAATTTTAACTGTCCCTGCATCTTAACATCCTACTATGCAATATTTTTTGGCAATAAGGTTATCAAAATACGTGTATTTATCAATTCTATAAATTCAACCTGAAAAGAAAAATATAAAATATAATTTCAAATAAAAAACAAAATATTTAGAGGCTGAAAATTGCATTTTTTTTTCAGCAAAAATTATGAAATATGGGTTTTTTTGATGCATTATTGAGCCTGCAGCCTTCTGCAAATGTTTAATCTGCTTGAAGTAAAAAATACATCATAAACAGTTTTTAAATTGTCTATCTATCGTGTCTAGAACCTGAGAGAGTCGTCACTGGGTTCAAATTTTTGGTCAGGCATATATATGATTTGTATAAAATAGCTGGTAGCAATCCATTTTGTATGTAACCACCCAAAATTGTTTTTAAAGTTTAATCCTGGACAAAAGACAACTATCTAGACCCCCATCAATTTTGATCCTCGCACTTGATTTTTTCACTCTACTACACTGTTCATTGTTTTTGTCATAATAAGGTAGAGTTATTTTTAGCTTCAAAAATTTGTACAACCTGGTTGAACCTGGTCTTTTTTTCTTTTTTTTAAGGAATCAAGAAACAGTGCAATCAAGAACAGTGCAAATGGCTGTGTAGATGATAAAATCCTAATGTGAATTGAAGTACATCACCAAGAGATTTCTTGGAAGATGCACATGTACCTTGGAGGTGACAGCCTCAGGGTAGGCAACTGCCCCCTTTGCCCTCCTGGCAAATGGTGCTACTGTCCTCCTTGCTTGATAAATGATAGCTAGTAATGTATAGTATATGTAATGATAGTATATAAGGAAATTGAAAGCTTAGGTTTAAGGGAATGGCTACTATGTATGAAAATTTAACTTGATTAACCACACATTCCCCATTTTTTACTGTAGTTGAGTAATTTGATGCATTTCTAATGTTTTCTTTCTCTTGGAATTTCAGAAAATTAAGACTAAACTTAGCCTAAATAATAGATTTCAAACTGTATAGTGTGTGATTGCTGAAACCAATGACATTCTGGATAATGTATACACATATGCTCTATGTATGTGAATTGAAATGAAGTCTCGCATAAATATGCCTAAGGTGGAATGACAAGCTTGACCTTCATCAGAATGAACAATGTTAATGAAGGTTATGTCCAAGAAAGCAAAAAAAAAAAAAAATTTAAGTTTATACATGTTCCATGGATGTTTAAATACACCTCATACCAATATTTATTGATGAAAGTAAGCCTGTATTGAATACAAAAAGCTTGCGCAGTGTAAAGTGAGGTGAATATAAAAATTTTAAAAATGGATGACTGTAAACTATCGGATGAAGAGTTATTTTTTGGTAAACTAACTAAATGTGTGCTCTTACATGGATTTGAAATTGTATACAATGTTTGTAAGGACTTGTATTACAACCATCCCTCTTCAGATAAGGGAAACATTGATTTATATTCATTTTTGAAGGAACTTGGCGTTACAGAAAAGAGAACAGAATCATATTTTGCAAACATTCCCAAAACTTTTAAGTTTAATTATAGTGCAAATAAGCCAGATGAAACGCTTGATATCTGTTTTTGTGCTTATTTAATCGACCACTTAAAAGATCATGATAAATGTTTTGAATCAGATAATGGTAAGATGTTACTAAAAAGTTTAAATGAAATAAGAAAAATAAGAGGAGAAGTTTGTAAAAATGTTAAAAAACAGAAGTTGGAAAGTTTCAAAGAGGACCTTGTAAAAGAAATAAAACAAGTATGCAATGAAATGGACAAAATTTTTGAAGAATTTAACTATGAAAGGCCAGATATGATGCGTGAAAATGGATATAAAAATCTAGGTGAAAAAGTAATTGAGAAGATAAGAAAAACTTGGGAATCAAATGTAAGAATGAGTCTATCAGAATACAACATTCTGAAAAATAAGGAAAATGAGGAGAATTTTAGAGTGTTTGCTTCAGGGTGTTGCCAAGAATTAGCTGAACATGTGTATAAGAATTTATACTCTACTCCGTCTTTTCTCCTTCAAAATAATGACTTTGATTTCTCTGTAGAAGAAGCCTATGTTCCAATGCCACTGTTAGTTAATGGGGATAAGGTACAATATCAGGATATATTTGAACACAAAAGCAAGAAGAAAAAGACAGCACCCCGAGTTATCATTGTACGTGGAGATGCTGGGTATGGTAAGTCAACATTATGTAAGAGGTTCACATTAGAATGGTGTGAATTATGGAACAGTAATTCCAACAATAATGAAACATCTTCATGTAGCTCTTATGATTTAGTTCTTCTTGTTGAAATGAAGAAGGCAAGAGAGAATGGACTCTATCAATATTTGAAGGAAATTCTGCTACCAAATTCACTGCGTGGCATGAAAGAAAAGGAGGTTTACTCTTTTTTAGAACGATTAAATATCTTAATAATAATTGATGGGTATGATGAAAAATCAAAAGAAGCACACAAGCTTTTCAATAGTTTGTTGAAGGTATTAGATAATACAAAAATTCTTATAACTACAAGACCTCTTTGGGTAGAAGAGATAGCTTCTGAATTGAAAGAGCATAATCATCATTACTTAAATGCGCAAATGCAAGGTTTCAAAGATGATGATATACAACAATTTGCCACTAAAATATTGCAAATATTGCAAACAAAATGCGAATGTGGAAATGAGAGAGAGTTCTTAGCATATTTGAAGAAATTACCAAAAGATTTTCAGGATATTCTCAAAGCTCCTCTTATGAATACTTTGCTGTTATATTTATGGGTTACTAATAAAAAAAACAGTAAACTTTTGCAAACATTAACAGCAACCAATCTCTATAAAGAAATTTTGAATCTTCAAAAATCAGGGATTGTAAATAAAATTAAACAAGATGTAAGTGTGGTTATGAACTATGAATGTCTTGAGGAAGTAATTAATGATTTCATTAAAATGTTTGCTGAACACTACTACAAAAATAAAGGAATAGAAAATGGTGTCATTGATAATGCATTAATTTCAAGTTTCCAAAAAGAACTGGGAAAAAAAGGTTTGAATAAAATTGAGTTTTTAAAAGTAATTCTTTCTTCATTATTTTTATTCACCCCTTGCGTTCGAAACTATAGAAAAATGGAAAAGGGTGTTTTGTTGGGTCAGTATGAGTTCTTACATAAAACTCAGATGGAGTTTTTGATTGCCCATCATGTTGTTTCAATAATAACTCGGAAAAACTCTAATTTCAATTTGGACAATCTTGAAATACCCATTTTTAAAAGTGAAAATATACAAGAAAATATTGGAGAATTTTCATTTGTATTAGGACTTTTAAATATTGAGGGCAAATTGAAACCTCACATTAAAACTGTTTATAGTATCTTGGAGAAAAATCATTCAAGTGATTATGTTTTGCTGTGGAAGATTTTATGTGAAACAATGAGTGAGAAGAATTCTTCAGATTTAGATGATCGCTTAAAACCAAATTCTGAATTAGAGAAATGTGTTAAAAAATTATTATGTATGTCCTTAAACTGGAAATTAGATGATGAAACTGTAGTAAGTGCTTTAAACCTTCTACACTACATCAGTGTTACACCTGAAAATATGGTAATTGACATCAGTGATGATCCGGATAACATCTCTATGTTTTTTTTTAAATTATGCGAAATTAAAAAAAATCCTGAAGACAGATATATAAATGTTGACTTGTATTTGCGGAGTCATCTAAAAAGTGGAAAAAAATCTTCAGATGAATATTTGACATGTTTAGGACCATGGGCTAACTTAGGCATATTTCATGGTCATCTAGAAGAAAAAGGGATTGAATTCCTTCACTCTTGCAAAAATTTAACTCAAATTAACGTGCGAATCACATCAGTTACAGCACTGAAGTCACTCAATGATATGTGTAAAAAGAAAAATAGACTGACAAAGATTTGGATTATATTTGATGAACCATTCTCCTCTGTTCCTAAATTACATGATTTTAAAGGAGATATATCTATTACTGTCAATTCTGTAAGAAATGTACAGATGGTCCCCAACATGTTGAAGAAACTCAAACCAGAGTAAGTAAAAAAAATGTTAGGTGTAGTAACAGGATTTTTTTAATTTACCTAATCAAAACTTAAAGCAAAGTAGGGTGTGTTTAGTTATTGAACTTAATTCAAGTTTATGGCAAGGGTCAGGAACCTGCAGCTCTGAAGATTCATTCTTGTGGCTCTTCAATTATAAATACTAGCTAAAGTGGGCCCTATGGGCCCATTTAGCTAGACCTGCAGTGCTGGGGCCTTCAGCCTCAGTAATTTGGAGGCCTGTGACTTCCCAGTTACTGGGGAGTCAATTATTTGATTATTAAAACTATAGAAAAGAAAACAGCCATGAAAATATTGTGTTTCACAAATCTCCACACAATGGGTTTGGATGTGAAGCTTAAGATTTTCATTGCTGTCTATAGACAGAGGACTGACTTTTTATAGTATAGATATCAATACAAGACAGACAGGTTTCTTGTATTAATTTAATTATATATTTATTGCTAGCCTATATAAGTATATTTATTACATAATTATAATGATAATTGTAAAAAAAAAACTTAGTCCAGTAGCACAGACCCTGATTTTACTGGAACCCTGCATTGTTTGTTATAAAGCAAATTTTTACATATTTTGAAAGCTTATACCACCCCATTCAAGAATCTATCGGGTGTACACCTGACCCCCGCTTGGCTTTTTCAATATGGCCACCATTTTCCAAGATGGCTGGTAAAACTGAAAAAATCCCATATCCTGGTCAATACTTGATGGATTTTGATGATCTTGGTGTCATTTCTAGGGGTTTTTAGGATGATGAGTCGATCTGGAGGGGTTGCAGATACTTTGGGAGTCATTTTGACCCACATTCGTCAATACTCAAGGTCATTGGAAGTCAAACACCCCCTGAAATAAGGTCTGATATTATAGGCTGGGCTGAAACTCAAGATAGAATTAATCAGAGTCATTAACAGTTGGCTTTTGATATAAAAATAAGATTCCTGAAAAAAATAATTGGTGGCCACCAACGTGTGTCTGGCCACCCCCGTTTTTGTAAAAAACATCTAATGCTGCACTAGCAAAATCAGGAAAATGGCAATATCTCTTCTTCTGAACATGCTAGAGAGATGGTTTGCATACCAAAAGATGCAGAATTTGATTTAGAACAAATTATTAAGAGTGGTATTTTTTCATAAAACCTTTAGTTTTTGAGTTATTTTAGAAAAACTAATTTTTGGGGCCCATAGACCCCCTTTCGACAGACCTTAGTGACAAAAGAAATTCTAAAATAAGCATGATTTGGCTTTTTGATTACTAACATTGCCCTAAAAGGATGTTGACATGGACATAGTGATCACATGATATGACTTTTCCTTGTTATCTTGCATCCATTATGCTTCATTAAAGAATAGAGGGTGGGGCTGCTTCATGAACTTTTTTTAAATGTAATAAATTGAAAACTTGTTTTTTTTTCCAGGTACCTTTGTTATAAGTTTCCAACAGCAATTTGTCATTGAATTCAACATTTGCAATATAAAGTATGACTTCTACAAGGAAAACAGTTGCTAAAGTACTTGGTGATGTACGTTTTATGCCAGCAGAACAGTTTCCTTTAGGGAAATTGCCAGTGGTGGGCACCGTTAACTGCTAATCCGTTAACCAAAAAGTTAACTTTGTTAACCGTTAATTCGTTAAACATGTAACAGAAGTTACTGATAAACCGTTAACGTTAACTTTTATTATAAAAAAAATGAAAAACACAATATATATAATTTAATTTTCCCTCTTCTCGTTCTCCATTTTGTCCATGAGATGCATGTTGCCCTTCATGAAAATATACATGACTTGACAACGATTATTTTTAAATATTCACTTGCACAAACATGTTGCGCAAGAGACAGACTGCAAATGAAACGAATGTAGTTATTTGTTGTAATTGTTACATATATATTATTGAAAGTGCCTTAAAATGCTCGTGATATTTCTTGAAAGAAATTGAAACATTCAACTCAAATGGCAAATCTTTCCGCCTGATTTTACAGTCGACCATGTTTTGCTCAAACCAATGCCATAAATAACTACCATATTTGGTAAGACACAAATTGTGGTGACGGAAACAAATATATCGCCTGATTTTGCACTGTGGAAATGGAAATTCGTTCATCACTATTAACAGTGGTGGATTAATTGCGCACCTGCTCAGCACTGAAAATAATAGAAACTTTTAAACGTTTATTTATGAATTTTTTTGGTTAACAGACTTGAGTTAACGGAAGTTAATTAGTCTGATAATGATTTTCAAAGTTAACTTAAAAGTTAAATCGTTAACGAAAAAGTTAACTTCGTTAATTAACGATTAACGGATTAATGGTTTGTGCCCAGCTTTGGAAATTGCCTACGTTGAAGCAAGTTATTGAAAGGTGTTTGTGTTTCGGAGACTATAAAACAGATGCTGTACTGAGAGCTACTTCTGAGGAATTGCATAAATTGTGGTCACATATACATGACTCCAGATTCCTGGGATCTTGGGAGCATTGCTCCAGTAAATTTGACCATGAGAAAAAGTAAATTTGGGTTTGGGTTTTGTTCATCTGCTAGATGTTATGCAATTTTTTTGCGTATACGTTCTTGTACAAACCAATTTTTTTAAATTACAAATTTAGTTATTTTAAGTTTAGTTGGTAATTCCATATTTAACAATTATTTTTATTTTTTGTTAAGCTTCAATGTTTTGATAATTAAAATTTTATTAAAACATTTTTTTTTAATATAAAATTATCAGGATTGGACTATGTTCCATTGATCTCAGCCAGGTTTGATAAATTGGCCAGATAATTACTTGTGCAGTTTTAAGTAATCCACCATGACTCTAGAATTGAAAAGTTTAGTTAAGTTTAAACTTACTTTTACTTACTTTAACTTACCTACTTTTAACTTACCTACTTTTACTTACTCTTCCTTACTTTTACTAAGTTTAAAGCACTTACTTTTACTTACTTTCATTGTACAATATTTACTTACTTTTACTCACTTTTACCATACTATATTTACTAACTTTTACTTTTTTTGTATTTTTTCAGGTAGTCAATAATCAATAATGGATCCTAATATTGATGAAGTTGGAGAGAAAAGTGAGGGTGTTAAAAGGGGTTACTTTTGTGGTCAATGCAAGCACAAATATTCAAAGAAGCAAACTGGGAGGAACATTTTAATTCCAAAAAAAATATTTGTTACAATACAAGAGGTCCCAGAGTTTGGGTCCACAGCTTAGATATTGCAGTAAAGAAATACCAGGATGAAGTGTAGCAAAGAGATACGACAAAGCAGTCATTTAGTTTATTCACAAAATGTGCTAGTGCTAGACCTCAGAAAAATGAACCAACTTCATCAACTGCTAATCTAGAAAATGAAACTTTTTCACTAGATGTTTCACAGACTGAAGAAAGTGCTTCTCCTCCACCTAAGAAACAAAAGGTAAGTGAGGAATCTGCGCATCAGACTAACAAAACTGCTTTAGAGGAATTTGAAAATTCCCAAATCCAGAAGACATTGAATGCAATTTTGCGCCTAACAAAAGAAACTCACCAAGCTGTTGTGGTTAATAAAGAGAAGAGTCAAAATATGCCTTCAAGTTCAAGTGTTGCATCCAAATCTAATAAAGCAAAAAGCAACAAATTTGATATTTCCATAGCCCATTTAAGCAAGTGTAAATCAATACAAGAAATCCTGAACAATGATTTGATCAAATCTACATTCAAAATTGGTGGAAAAGAAGGATCTAGGGCATGCTGATGATTCATTTTCAGTACCAAGTGATATAATGGAAAACATTGCAAATAGTGATACTAATATGCCTGATGTAGATATAGCTGTTGAGGATGAAGATGATGATAATCAAGATGAAATGAAAACAAACACTGCATGGGCTCTATATCCAGTACTTCTAGCTGTATTACATAGGTCAGGTTGTGAGGTTGGAAATTTGAATCATAGCACACATGCGTGCGAGACAATTTGTGAGCTATTAGATAATCAACTTAAAGAACAAACTGTAAAGTGGTTCTTAGAACAAACTTCAGTAACAATAACAGCTGACATTGCAACAATTTTGGGATTGAGCATGCTAGTTGTATTAGTTATGAGTGAAGAAGATAAGACTGTAAAACTTGCTAGGATAAATTTAGTACGCAGCAAATTGGGAGTTTATTTGGCCAATGAAATTTTTGATGTGTTGAAGTCTCCTAATCACTTGAAACTATCTGAAGAAGCAATTAAATCCAAGGTATCTGGAATGGTTGGAGATGGGGCTTTTTGTAAGGACAACGAGCCATTTAAAATGAAATGAAAAAGTTGTTTGGAGAAAATTTCAAATTTTGATGGGACTTAATGCATCTTGTGAACAGAGCCCACGTTGATGCATTGAAGAAAATTTGTAAACTAAGTGAGCTTTTAGACTTTATTCAGAATCACTCTTCAAATCTGAGATCAGGCCTTGACTATACCAATATGGTTCTTGACAATATCATTGGTTTTAAGAGACCAAAACTCAAATCTGATACTCGCATGGTTAATTACGAATTCGATCAATTTGACAGATTTGTGGAAAATTGTGTGTTTTTTGATCATCCACAAGAGAAAGAAATTAGTGCCAAGTTCTATGTATTGATTTCCTATGTAACAAAGATTATGTTGCAAGTAGCTCAAAAAACCACAGTTAGTGCAGAATTTGTAGAAAATATATTTTATAAAGAAGGAGGGAAAACTTATGTTAAGAGTGATGGAAACAATTTCCAAATTAGCTAATGGAGGAAATGCAAATGATGTAGTTTCTGAATTTAAGCACGATACCACAGGGCAGCAAAAGGAACTAACAGCTGAGGATTACATCCTAAATGAAGTTTACAAATACATCAAGAAACGTTCTGATTACTACCAGGTTGCTGAAGTTGCTAGACCATCCAGAACCAGATCTGAAAGTAGTTTTACAAAAGACTCAGTGATAAATTGGCTGACAGAATATATAGAACAGCTGTGGAAAGGAATCACAGAGAAATTAAAGCATTTTGATAAAGATGGATCAACTGCCTGGAGTGAAGCACCAGCTAAGGGACATTCTCCATTCTTGGTTACATTGTTGAACACAAAGGATCCATTAAGCCATCTCATTTGACTAAGCTGTGCAGAATTGTGAAGGAGGGTCCAGCTCCAGGCACTAGATCTGCTGTAATGATCACACAGAAAGCCATTGATCAGTGGCCAAGCATACATGGCGGTAAATTCACAACAAATGCCTACATGCAAGGTCTAACATCATCCACTGTTGCTGCTGCAATGAATAAATAAACTTAAGGTGAGTTATAAACTGTACATTATTGTATTATGATGTTTAGCTAAAACAATTCGTAATTGGTATGTCGTCAATTCAAGAGTTTACTATCATTAACCTATCTAGTGGTGTAAGGGAAAAAAAAGTAAATTCAGAGCTGTGCTCCAGTAAATTTTTTCAAATCTGGAGTCATGCACATATAATGTTTAATTTAGGGTGACAATAAAAATCGAAAGTTGGAGTTTTTTATTGGCCATTTGTTCAATGCTGCTACTACATGAGAAAACAATGTACTGTAAATATTAGGTCATTCAGATAATATTTAAGGGTGTCTCAAGTGAGGTAAATAATTCTCCTTATTCATTAATATTTTTTTTAATTACTTATTACGATTGGAGTACGCCTGCACTTAAACTTTATGAACTAAAACTAACGTTTATTTACATTAATTAAAAAAAATATTAATTTATTTTTACTAGGTAATGAACAATTAATTTGTGTTATAAGGAGAATTATTTACCTCACTTGAGACACCCTTAAATATTATCTGAATGACCTAATATTTACAGTACATTGTTTTCTCATGTAGTAGCAGCATTGAACAAATGGCCAATAAAAAACTCCAACTTTCGATTTTTATTGTCACCCTAAATTGTTTATCCAATATCAGTAAATGCCATACAGAGCCGACTGAAAACCCAAATAAAGGAATTCAACTGCCTTCTGAAGTATGACAAAAAGAAAAGGGGACCTAAATATCATCAAGATCTGGATGATTTTCTGAAAACTGTAAACATTTTATCTGACATATATCAACATGATCACAAACTGTTGGCAGATACAGAGAAAAAGCACTTACTAAAAATGACTGAATCTGATTACCAGTTTAATGAGGTAGGTCTGTTGATTGAATTTCAAGTTGTAAATTATTAATTAATATTAATTAATTATCAATTATTAATATTATTAATAATTTGCTACAATTTTTAAAGTGCATTTAATAAGTTAGTAATATCAATAATACACTATTAATGATGTTAATGATAAGTAATATTTTAGTATTTTCTCATTTTTGTAAGAATTTCAATTTACATATAGAGACCATAGATAAAAGATACATTATAGTGTAATGAAATATAATCACTTTGTAGGACCAGAAAACAACTAGGCATGGTTACTGTACCCTGAAAGAAGTCCCAGAAACAGCCACTGACTTAAAATTCAAATCACGGGTTATTCAATCTCAAAAAGCAAAAGAATCAGTTCCTCCTCCTCACCCTCCTGAACCTATGGACATTCCTGAGTTGACAGATAGCGACAGTTGTAATGATTCATTTGATGCAGACTATGTTCCAGAAGTCTCAACATTACAGAACAGAACTAGATTACGCTCATTAGCTGAAGCATGTGACAAGTATAGTACTGAAAGATAAATCTTTTAATAGGTACAGCTTAAAGTGAAATCATTGTGACTAAGAGATTAAGATTACCAATAAATTATTCATTGACAATAGATATGTAAATCTACTTTAACAGATATCAAGTAAGTGATAGAGCATGAGCGGCTATTGGTTCTGCTACATTGGTGGACTTTGGAGTAATCACCCCAGATAACATACAAAATGTTATTGATAAGTATGTTTTTAATCACTCTAGATATTACATTTCTTAGCAAATGCTATAAGTTCTAAATCACCAGATTTACTATTATTTTTAATTAGCGTCAAAATTTCTATTTTGTATTTATATTAATTAGTTTCAAACAGGACACTGACATTTGTATTTTGTATATTTGTATAATGCTAATGCAGTAATGCATGGCCAATATTTTTTAAATACTTTTCAGAAACAAGTTGAGAAGGGAGAGAGCTAAATTGAGAGCTGAAAGGAAGAAGGAAGAAGAAGTGATATTTGAAAAAGTGACTGGCATTGGCTTTGACAGTAGAAAGGATGCTACACTTGCTGTTAACAAAGTAAATGAAAAGTATTATACATCCACAATCCTAGAGGAACATTATGTCATTACTGGAGAGCCAGGTAAATGGAAATGATTGTCATACAGTTATAGGCATTATGCTGTTATATTACTGTACTATAAAGTAATATTTCAATTATTTAATTTTTCTTTTTAAGTGACAACTGTCCAGTTAACTTTATTCCTTCCTTTTTCATTTTTATTTAATTGTAAAATTAATTAAATTTATTTTCAGATGATTTCTACCTCGACCATTTTACCCCGGAGAGTGGCAAAGGCATTGACATTGCTCATGGCATTTATAAGATCATTAAAGGGACAGAACTTGAGGCCAAATTAAACTTAGTTAAAGCAGATGGGACAAATACTAACACAGGACATATGCATGGGTCAATCAGATATTTGGAAATGTTTTTAGGGCAACCTCTTCAGTGGGATATTTGTCTTCTGCATCTAAATGAATTGCCACTTAGACACATCTTCATAACTTTAGATGGGACAACAAAAAGTCCAGACAAATTTTCTGGCCCTATTGGTTCTCAGCTCAATGGGGATGTGTCAGAATGGAATGTTGTGGACTTCAAATCTATACCTTATCCTGCATTTGTGCTTCTACCAAATGAGGTGGTCAATAATTTATCAACAAACCAATACTATGGATACTGCATCTGCTGGGCAATTATTACTGGTGAAGTGGATGAAGACCTTGCACTCTTAGAAGTTGGCCTGCTAAATCACTCTCGATGGCTCACCTTAGCCTGTAGAATTCTTCGCTTTTATGTTTCACAAAAAAGACCCAGTAAGAACCTCAAAATCATAGTAGAATTCTTCATCAAAGTATACTTTCACAGTTGGTTCAATATCAAGGCTAATAAGAGGCTAAGTGATGGGTCAAGAAACCTATTCAATATGATCCAAAGAGTAAATAAATTCCCTGACAGGAAAATTAGAGAAATTTGTTATGACGTATTAAACAATAACAGCTATTTTGCTCATGGTGAAAATATTTTAGTTGGAATGCTGGCTGATGAAGATGAAGAGGTGAGGTGGTGTGCTGTCAATAAAGTTCTGTGTCTGAGGGGAGTTATAGAGGATTTTGATGATGAATCTGGTAGTAGCAATGATTTTGCAGGTGGAATAATTGAAAGTGATGATGAGAATGAAGAGGATCATGAAGGTGGTACTGATGAATATCCTGCTATAGATGAGAATGTTAGGGTCTTTAGAAAGCCAATCATCAATTTCAAAGCTTCTGCATACCACAAGCTGTCTGCTATGTCCCAATGGGAAACTGTTCCACCTGTATTAAAAGAATTCAGTAATGATGAACTGCGTTGAGATGGTATGGTTAACACCCCAAGTTGGTGGGAACTTCACTATTGGAAAGGATTCCTGAGAGCTCCCAAACCCCTCAGTAGGGCCTGGGAGGTTTCAGTAATCCCCATTAGGCCAGAGCTTTCTTAGAAAGCCAAGCCTTCAGAGTTACTAAAAATGTTTTTCTTCTCTTTTTAATTGATTATAACAGATTTGAAATTCTCTCAATATAGAGAATGTTAAAAACATTGAGGCAATCATATGCCTGAGTATAACAGCTTTGAAATTCTCTCAGTATAGAGAATTAGACGCTTGAGGCAATCATATGCCCATTTCAAGAGAGAGGAAAGCATCTCACTTCTCCTTGATGGTGTGGTAGGTGATCCTATAGTCTTGTTATTACCATTGGTGTTTTGTATTGCTTAACCATTAGCTATAAGAACCATGTCTCACATATTTGGATCACTTAAAATTATCATGTAAATATCATAATCATTTCTGAATGCCTGATTTCCTTTGTAAAGACCTTGTTGAAAAACCTAACTTCAGTTATCAATATGCATCACAATGGATTTTGAGCTTTCTCAGGCTGTGAATTAAATTGTACTTTTAACTGCCTTATGAGCAACATATTAATGCAAATACATATCCCAAAATTTTAGAACATTAATTATCATTGTCAGTTTTGCTCCCCTTTCTGGCATCATTGCACTCATGGATTCCTGTGAGTCCACTGATGACAGTGCTGGGGGGATAATCTCTAAATGTTGTTGGTTTTTTTCTCTTTATCAGGGATTTGTTTTTGGCTGGGACATTTGCTTATTGAAGTGAATTTGGACAAAGCTTTTTCTTCCCCAATGCCTGCACAAATGCTGAAGCCAGTGTTCACATAGTTTTTTTGTAAACATTGCTTTTGTTTGTACTGATTGAGCCAAGAATACCTTTAATGATTGTGAGATGAAGTGGAGTTTAAAATGACACATCTGGGACTTATCAGGTTTATACAATTTGGGTAACACTCATTGACCTTGCCCTAGTAACTAATATTCTTTGTTTTTTTTGCATTAGTTATGTAAGTTATTTTTTTTCTGTAAGTCTTGTCTCCTTTGTGTGGTAATGGGCTGGTGATAGCCAATAATTTAATTGTTTTATTTTATGTTGATGTTTTTGTGTGTGGTATGGGACTAATGATGTTTGCTTCTTTTGTTTTGCAGTAATAATTTTTTTCAAGTGCTTAGTTGGTTCTGAATACACATTGGTGTATGATCAATAAAATTGTTCATATTTTCTTTAGTTACCTGTAAAAACTTGCCTGCTGATGCAGTTAACCGTGTAAGTGTTATTGTTGTTTTGTTGATTAAATTAAGCAAAGGACATTTTACTTTTCTTAAATCCTCCCCCCATAAGCCGAAGAGTAAGTCGTTAAAAGAGGCAGACTGGCTATGCCCCAGAGATCTTAAAGGTGAGAACCCAGTTTCAGATTGGTAGGAGCTGCCTATCTGACATAATCTCAACCACACTAAAATTGGTAACTTGCTCACCTCATTTCTCTCATTCTTAGCAGTGCAGGTGGTGCTGAAGTCAAAGGATTTTTATTAAGGCCCTCTGGGTGGTTCTCACTGGCAGCTAAATCTCCCATCTCCGCAACCAGCCGCAGCTGCCGTGACCCCACTAACAGAGTATCCGGTAGGTGAGTAACGCAAACGCATCTTTACACAGATACACTTACCGGCATCGCACCCCCGTTTCAGCGTGATATCATTAATACCGCATTGAAACTGGATCACGAGTGCCACAGTCAGAATTTAATTGTTCAAGTTTGTCATTGAAGCAGCCTTGGCTGTTGTAGGTCATGAGCGTAGAGATGGTCTTATTCGAAACAAAATTAGATCACGTAAATTAATGAAAGATTTTGTGTCTAAAAAATATTTTAAGTTCTAGATTATTATTTATCATGCTAAAATATGACAAAATGACAATTTGTTAATTGTATAATTTAATGTTTGGCGTTTTGGAATGTCAAAAAGCATTTTCAATGAATTTAAAATGGCTGATTTTGATTGATTTTGATTGCTGATTGAAAACCACTAATACATGTCAATTTGCAGCTTGAGAATGTTTTATTGTGTTGACATTCAGTTGAAAGGGGGTCTATGGGCCCAAAAAATTAGTTTTTCTAAAATAACTCAAAAACTAAAGGTTTTATGAAAAAATACCACTCTTAATAATTTGTTCTAAATCAAATTCTGCATCTTTTGGTATGCAAACCATCTCTCTAGCATGTTCAGAAGAAGAGATATTGCCATTTTCCTGATTTTGCTAGTGCGGTATTAGATGTTTTTACAAAAATGGGGGTGGCTGGACACACGTTGGTGGCCACCAATTATTTTTTTCAGGAATCTTATTTTTATATCAAAAGCCAACTGTTAGTCACTGATAAATTAAAATCAAACAAAAATTATAGTTTCAGCCCAGCCTAAATTAAGGAATATCCCATATCCCAGGCAGTTGTAGAGGTATTTTGGTGATCTTACTGTCGTTTTTATGGTTTTGGGCAAGACTGAGTAGTTCTATAGGGTTTAAAATGAAATCAGGGATTATTTTCCCCATGGTAAGGTACCTTCAAAATACCTCAAAGTACCCTCAAAATGCCAGTGCACTTCGCATGCTGCCTGAAGAAGCTCTCAGACCCGTATTCTTGAAGTATGGTGAGTGTATCAATACCATGGTTGACTTGATGCAAGTCCTTGAAGAACTGGCCTCTGCTAGCAGAACAACTCGTATGTGGGTTGACATCATCATCAAGCCAACTTTTCTCATTATGAAATACATGCGCAGTACACATGAAGGTGATTATGCTCTGGCCATTCAAACAGCTGAAAATATGTTGCCATATTTCTTCGCTGCTGGGCATCACAACTACAGTAGATATGGCCTTTCCTTCGTTCGATCTATGATGTGATTACCTGAAGAAGTCTTAGATGCATTTATGAGAGGAGAGGGCTCTATGCATCACATGGATGGACTCTGGAATGGGGTGCCAACCGACAGTTCCTGGAGAGTACCTGGATGCGTCATGGGAAGGGCCCTAGTAGTGTCATTGGTAACATCCAAAATCCACAAGTGATGGTCACGTGGGTATACAGCTTCAATGCTCGTGTGAGTCTGACTGCTGACCTCCTAGATATGAGTGAGTACCTAGAAACATTCCATCTGTGCCACAAAGAGGAGGCAGGAGGTCACATCAAACATGATGGAGAAGATCGCCAATCACTTCATGATTCCCTTTCTAAGTGCATGGACCCACTGGATCCAGAGTCACATCCAGGCTGCAAATTATACAATATTCAGACAGGGCAGCTTGCATCTCCAGATGCCAATGCCGATAGAGCTGTTAGTATTAGAAAGATGCAACTGGCATAGTACGAGTCATCATGGCCACAAGGCTTTTATGGCACCATTTCCAAACGTCATCACCTTTGCAAGTAAAACGAAACATATCAAGGTGGTTGCCCATTTGATTATGGACCAAGAAGCGATTTATGCATGTGTCATCAGTTTGCTGATGAGCAAACGCGAACTTGACTTAACCCATGTATTCTCAACAGAGCTTGTGGCATACCCACCCGCACTATTCCAACCAGATGGCT
Source organism: Bathynomus jamesi (assembly GCA_023014485.1). Lineage (NCBI taxonomy): Eukaryota > Metazoa > Arthropoda > Malacostraca > Isopoda > Cirolanidae > Bathynomus > Bathynomus jamesi. The sequence goes on along the minus strand of JAJOZX010008240.1, from coordinate 168,954 downwards.
TAATAAGAACTGCAGCTAAGTCCGCATTGAAGCAGAACTTGGGAGTGGAAACATCCTCTTGAACATGGGGTTGACCAACAGTTGTTATTATGGATGTGTCAGCTGTTTTGTGGACAGTCAACTGGCCTGCTAGTGGCACAGTTGCTACATTTATCCAAACCTTCAAAATATGGCTACCGAAACATCTTTCTCATGCATCTGTAGTACTAGCTTTTGATCGTTACTATGATTTCTCTCTGAAATCAAGCACTCTGGCAATGAGAAGCAAGAGCAGCAGAGTTCACAAGCTGGACCTCAACACCCTATTGCCTACAAGAGACGCTGTTCTCACATGCACTGCGAACAAGGAGCAACTAAACAGGCTGCTATGTGAGCAAATCCTTGCTGACAGTGAGTATCTCACAACTGTAACCCAAGACCATAAGCTAGTGCTTGCAGAATGGCAAACCATACCAACTTCCATTGTGTGAGGCAGGAGTTGAGCAGCATTGGAGCTCTCATTATCTCATGAAGAGGCTGACGTGATAATAACACAACACGCTATCGCACAAGCTGAGAAAGATTCTGATGCCCGCATCTCCATCAATTGTGATGACACAGACATGTTTGCCATGCTGACTCACTTCTATGAATTTAAGAAACTAGGCTGTCCCATGATTATGGAGTCTCCAGTGCGTGGCAGAAAATCAGTGGACATCCGAGCAACTGTAACCCAGCACAAAGACATCATCCCACAAATCCCCAAACTACATGCTTTGAGTGGTTGTGACACAGTTGCAGCAATACATGGCATCGGCAAAGCCACTGCCATTGCCACAGCCAAGAAGGGTCGGAAGCTAGACAAGCTGGGGTCCCTTGATGCATGCTTTGACCATATCGAGAAAGAGGCAACAGCATTCATTGTTGCATGCTATGGGGATAAGAAATCCTCATCTCTTACTGAGTGTCATCAGCGAGTATGGGCTCAGAAGACAGGGAAGTCGGGGACTGCTGCACCCAAACTATGTTCTCTACCACCAACTGAAGCTTTCCATCAAAATGTGCTCAGAGCCCACTACACTATGGCGAACTGGCTTGATGCACAAAAGTGTGACCCACCACCACTTGATCCTGTGCATTATGGGTGGGAGAGATGAAACAGAGTTCTCATCCCAAAAACAGTTGGTGATGGAGTGTGCTTAGCACCAGATGAAGTTCTGAAGCTAATCAGATGTGGGTGTGAATCACAATCAGCATGCAGGGGGAGTTGCTGTGGCTGCATGGGACGTGGAATCCCTTGCACAATGTTCTGTGCATGTGGCAGCAGCTTGGATTGCAACAATCCATTGACCCAAAACGCAAACGAAGAGCAGACTGATTTTCCTGATGATCCTGACACAACCATGTCTTTTGATATTTGCCCCTAATAAATGGTTACCTAATGTGAATAACTGCATTAAAGTTGTCAATGCCAATCCCCCAGCTAGGTGTGAGCTTTGTTTTGCTTACGAGGTCATATCTTGTAGCTTTGCAACCTTCCATAGAATGCATGTCCTGCACTAAAGCATAAATTGTGGTTTATATCCGAATATCCATATCCATATAATGTGGGTTATGTCATTTAAGCATTATGATCTGGTTTTATCTGCAGAAAAGATGTTAACTGCTCAGTAGTTAGCTAGATTGTAGAAATTGTCACTGGAATAAAGCAAATACAGTGATGTGAATTGTGGCATTATCATATTTCAAGGCCAAACTTTAACTTCAAATGACCTTGACTTGACCCATGGAGTTGCAAAATGATATCCTACTGTTAACATGTGCTTATGCCTTATAGAACTACTCAGTCTCGCCAAAAACCATAAAAACGACAATAAGATCACCAAAATATCTCCACAACTGCCCGGGATATGGGATATTCCTTATTTCAGGGGGCATTTGACCTCCAATGACCTTGAGTATTGACGAATGTGGGTCAAAATGACTCCCAAAGTATCCGCAATCCCTTCAGATCGACTCATCATCCTAAAAAACCCTAGAAATGACACCAAGATCATTAAAATCCATCAAGTATTGACCAGGATATGGGATTTTTCAGTTTTGCCGGCCATTTTGGAAGTTTCGCTGGCCATATTGAAAAAAATTTAAAATATGGTGGTCCAAATTATTTAGCAAATATTCTATTTACAGATCTAAATGGTGAAAATGGGTAAGAAGAAGGATTTGACCCCAACTGGGAAAAGAAAAGTAGGGTCATTCTCTATCAGATCAACCAAAAAAAATTGAAATTAACACCCTCATCTCTCATATTTTGCTGAAATTTGGTTTATAGGGAGTTTGTGAGCCCTGAATCCATTTCTGAAATTATAAGGTCAATCCGACCAACGGTTCAAGAGATATGACCTCGGGCAATTTGAGGTCACTCGCGAGGTTACTAACATTTGGCGAGCCATAACTTGGGTAATAATTGTCATAATTATATAAAAGTATATATATTTAGAATCAGAAAATGACAAGGAATCCAAATATGCAAGTTTTAGAACTCTAGGTTGAAAAATAAAAAAGTTACACTGTAACCAAAATTTGAGGTCACGATTTGACCTCTGGGGTATCAAATGAGAATTTTTTTTTTAAATGTAAAAAATGAAGGCATAGGCATTGGCTATTAGAATCAGCAAAAAAAAAGTTTGTTTATGTTAGTATTTTTCATGTAACTAACATATAAGTGAACACCATATTCATAAGTTGTGCGTCAATTCTACCTATTTTTTCACACTTAAGCTCATAATTTGACCTATAGAAATTAAAATTACATTTTTTATAGATATAAAAAAAAAGTCAGAGTTCTTGACTAATAGAAACAATCATAAAAAGTTTGTTTATGTTGGTACTTTTCATGTAACTAACTTATAAGTGAACACCATATTTATAAATTGCTTGTCATTTCAAGGAATTTTTATATCTTAGCTATCAATTTGACCTCAAGCTCCAAGAATTTAATAAAAATTGTATTTCACTGCTAATCTACACTGGCAATAATAGTTATAATAATGAAAGGGGAAGACTAAGCTCACATGTAGCCTAAACAAACCTGTTGAAACATGTTGCTACTTGTCTAAGTGCAGAATCAACACAGATAGTTGCAAAATTCCTTGTCTACAGGTTAGTACAGTTCCAGCCAGCACTGTGGGTGGCTGGTGGGTATGGTGTTTTAATGAGCCTCAGAGACTATCAAGGCCTAAAATATTAAGTGTGTATAGCTATATATTTTCTAAAAAATATATATTACCTAATTGTAAATCCTATATCTTTACAGATCAAAATACAATGGTTTGGCACTTGAAATACTGCCAGGACCCTATTCAAAAACACAAGAAACGCATAACAATCAATCTTAGAAAAGTGACTGATGTACTTGTTGAAAATGTGCTGGAAGAGTGAAAAAAGACTCATTGTTGTGTGTGAACTGCTGGACACTGATAATGAAAAACCCCACTATACTTAGTACCACTGAAAAAACGAGTCTGAGCAGGATTCAAATGAATCATCTACTATCAGTGGCTTGAGTAACATCTCTTCAATTCAAGATCTGGACAATGACAGTGATTGCTTGATAAAGGAAAATCCTTCAACTTCAGTTGAACCAGTTCTAGCATTTCTGGACCAAACACCAGTTAAAAAAAGTAAGTAATAAATTAATATAATAACTTATACTTTACTACAAGGTCTGTTTGATCTACTATATAGCCAATTATATAGCATTTAAGGTACTATAATTAATATTTAATTACTAGTATTCAGGTGTGTGAAACCTTTTTTTCTGTTCTTTTCAGAAGGGCTGTCATTAAGCCAGAAAAAGCGCAAGGCTCGTGGTAAGCTATCATCTGCTCAGAAACACCTGAAGGAGAGGCTAGAACTCAGTTATGGTGTTCAAATTACCGAGGAGGTAAGTGATACTTCAAAACCTGAAACTAAATCTGAAAAACATCTAGACAAATTAATGAATGAATTGAAACAGTCATTCCTGGAGAGCAAATGTCACCATCACAAACTACAAATATTGACACTCTCACCATACACAATTGAAAAAACAGCTAGTTTCTTTCAAACTACAACATACATGGTGAAAAGAAGCCGTTCACTTAAATCAGAACATGGAATCCTTCCGAAGATTCCACTAATGAGCAAAGGAAAAGTGATATCTGAAGAACACAAAAATATAGTTAGAAGATTCTATGAGTCAGAAGAGGTTAGTCGTATGTGTCCTGGCCAAAAGGATTGCGTGAAAGTTATCAGTGCTGAAGGTGCAATGAAGGTGCAAAAACGATTGGTCCTCGGGAATTTAAGAGAGATGTTTGAACTATATAAAAATGATGAAAAGAATCCCAAAATAGGATTTTCCACATTTGCAAAATTACGGCCATCATATTGTGTGCTTGCCGGTAGTGGTGGGACTCATTCTGTCTGTGTCTGCAAAATGTAATTTTAATTTCTATAGGTCAAATTATGAGCTTAAGTGTGAAAAAATAGGTAGAATTGATGCACAACTTATGAATATGGTGTTCACTTATATGTTAGTTACATGAAAAATACTAACATAAACAAACTTTTTTTTGCTGATTCTAATAGCCAATGCCTATGCCTTCATTTTTTACATTTAAAAAAAAATTCTCATTTGATACCCCAGAGGTCAAATCGTGACCTCAAATTTTGGTTACAGTGTAACTTTTTTATTTTTCAACCTAGAGTTCTAAAACTTGCATATTTGGATTCCTTGTCATTTTCTGATTCTAAATATATATACTTTTATATAATTGTGACCATTATTACCCAAGTTATGGGTCGCCAAATGTTAGTGACCTCGCAAGTGACCTCAAATTTCCCGAGGTCATATCTCTTGAACCGTTGGTCGGATTGACCTTATAATTTCAGAAATGGATTCAGGGCCCACAAACTCTCTATAAACCAAATTTCAGCAAAATCTGAGAGATGAGGGTGTTAGGCACTGGTTGATCTGACAGAGAATGACCCAGTAGTCAAGCTACTTGCTGAAAATATCAAATCTATTGAAATTATGAAGCAGCTAGGCAGGGATCATCAAACTGTAAAGAAGTTTTTAGCAGAGGGTACCAAACTGAGGCAGTGAAGTGATAAAGAAGCTATAAGAAAAGTGACAAGGTGGCAGATATCTGTAATCAAGCGCAAAGTTGCGAAGCACCCATTGTCCTCGAGTAAAGAGGTTTTTGAGCAGGCTGGCATACATAATGTACCAAGAATATCTCGATGTAGAATCCTCCAAACAATTGGCAAGACGTGTAAACCTACAATTCAGCCACCATATTAACACCCAGACACAAGAAGCAGCATGTTGAATGGGCATGTCAATACATGAAAACAGATTTTAAGACTGTATTGTTCACTGATGAATGCAGAGCAACCCTTGATGTACCTGATGGTTGGTCAAGAGGGTGGATTGCTAGAAGTCAATCTCTACCATCGAGATTAAGATGCTAACAAGGTGGTGGTGGTGTCATATTTTGAGCAGGATTGATAGGCAATGAAGTTGTTAGCCCATACAGAGTGCCTGATGGTGTAAAAATGAATGCCCAGTCTTATACAAACTTTCTAAAAGAACCTCATTCCATGGTAGAGATTAGCCCTTAGCAATCTATCTTCTTGACCAACCATCGGGTCCATCAAGGGTTGCTCTGCATTCATCAGTGAACAATCCAGTCTTAAAATCTGTTTTCATGTATTGACACACCCATTCAACATGCTGCTTCTTGTGTGTCAGTTTTAATGGTGGCTGAATTGGAGGTTTATGCGTCTTGCCAATTGTTTGGAGGATTCTACATAGAGATGTTCTTGGTACATTATGTATGCCAGCCTGCTCAAAAACCTCTTTACTCAAGGACAATGGGTTCTTTGCAACTTCGCGCTTCATTACAGATATCTGCTACCTTGTCACTTTTCTTATAGCTTCTTTATCACTTCACTGCCTCAGTTTGGTACCCTCTGCTAAAACTTCTTTACAGTTCGATGATCCCTGCCTAGCTGCTTCACAATTTCAATAGATTTGATATTTTCAGCGAGTAGCTTGACTACTTTTCTTTTCCCAGTTGGGGTCAAATCCTTCTTCTTACCCATTTTCACCATTTAGATCTGTAAATAGAATACAGTATTTGCTAAATAATTTGGAACACCATATTTTAAATATTTTTCAATAAAACGAGATACTTATTTTAATTATGAAAATATTTTATCGAAATGAATACCATCAATGCTGTTATATATAGTGATTATTTGCTATAAATTTCATTGAAATTGGTGAAAAACTTTTGAAAACATTGAAGAAAATGTAATCTGCTTAATAATTTAAAACGTAGTGTACAGCAGTTACAAAAATAACACTTGTCATGCTCCAAAATGTGTTGTGCAACGCTGCCGACAGGTTCAAACTCTGTAGAGATACTGATGGTGCTCATGTAGAATCATATGCTTAAGTATTCATTAAATGTATGCCTTCTATTATATTGTTATTGAATTTTACCCTTTTTGCTACTTTTTCACTAAAATAGATAGGGACTTTATAAACATCCTGTATAACAATATCAGCATACTAGTAGCATACTGAGAACCAATATGGCACCAGATAATATAAGCCAGTTGAGTTAAAGTTTTGCTTACAGCACTTTTTTGAGACTAGTAACAATATCTAGGGGTAGCTGCATTGAATTTTGAAAGTAAAAAATAAGGACCACTCCAGTAAGCATGGTATAAGTTCAGTGTTCTTTTTTCCATCACTATTTCTAACTTTTCTACTTCCTTCTTGGACTAGCTTAGAGTGGATCTTGGGGTCTTTGCTAGCCTGTAACTCTGTAGGAGGAAGTTAATGATGTTTTGATTAAGAATTAAAAAGTATTTAAATATTGTTAAAAGCATCATTCAGAACTGCTCTACTCATAATTAGAAACCCATGTAACAGCTTCCCACCAGATCAGAAAGGTTAAGCAATGTTGAGTCTGTTCAATAGTTGGATAGTTTAGGACCTACTGTTCTGTGTTCAGATGTAGTGACTCATGGTTGATTCCAAATAACTTTGGTTAAAAACTTTAAAATCCTTTGTTTTATGACCCAAAAATTATTTTGTCTACAAAAAATAGAATATTTAACTTAAATTTTTTATTTTTATACTTTATAAACCAAAATAAATCTCTGTCATGTATAGTTTTAAGTGAGAATAAACTGAACTGATTAAGCCCAAGCTTAATATTATTTTCCATCCCATTCTACAGAACAGCAAACTTTGCTGTCATTTCCATGAACTTCAGTGAAGAAATTGAGTCAAAAGCAGTGAAAACTTTATTGCTCGAGCTGAAATCCTCTACTTGCAAGAAACTTAAGGTTGAAGGTGTACCGGACATTTCAGATGACAAATATTTGGAATTTAAAGAACATTTGGGTGGCTTGAAGTTGATATGGAATTCCCATGGAATTTGATTTCAGTTGGAATAAATATGCAAGTTGTAGTCATTAACTTTCGTTTGAGAGTTATATTGCTTTAAAAACGAAGTCCATAGTTAAGGTTTTAAGTCCAAATGACGAGTAAGAGAAATAAAGGGTCAACTGTCCAGAAATTGTGCGTTTTTTTAGATTAGAGGTTATAGACAGGGAAAGATGGATTGAGGAGGGTTATTCCAGAGTTTTTAATTTTTTTTTTTTTTTTAAATTGAATAACCTTTATTAATATTAAAATAAATACATTAGTTTCAATTTACAATGACATGAATAATTTTGAACAGAGTTGTTTGATTTTTAAATATTTATATATTTAAATCAAAATATATAAGCAAATAACCCTTCGTGGGCTAGGTGGGACTGACTAACAAAGAAGACTATGTGGGGTCACCCAGACCCCAAATTTCAATGGTGAATTTCTGCCATATGCTTAAGTTTATATATCTACAAACTATATATGCATGGGCAGATGCAAACAATATGGCCTTCAATGAAGACAAATTTGAACTAATTAAGTATGGACCAAATAAATACCTGAAAGAACAATTCAACTACACTGGACCCACAGGAAAAGATATTGCACAAACTGATCATGTCAGGGATCTAGGGATTATATTATCTGAAGATGCAACATTCAACAGGCACATTGACAAAGTAACCTCATCATGCAAACAACTAATAGGATATATACTGAGGACATTCAGAACTAGGGACAGTATGACCATGCTTACCCTGTGGAAATCACTTGTCCTTCCACGCATTGACTACTGCTCTCAATTATGGTTTCCCCACAAACAGAATGAATTGCAAAAAATTGAGGGCCTACAAAGAACCTTTACCTCGTATATTAAACAACCTGATGGGCAACAGGTGAGTAAAAACAAATTAAACTACTGGGATAGGCTTAGAGGCCTCAACCTTTATTCCATAGAGAGAAGGTTTGAGAGATACATCCTAATCTACACCTGGAAAATTCTAGAAGGGCTTTTAGTTGCCCCCAATACTGAACCAATTGTGCCCACCTTAACAAGAACTGGCAGAATGTGTAAAAAATATCACCTCCCACCAAACAGTCGGAGAAGGATTCAAACCCTTCAATATAATAGTATCTCTAGGCAGGGTTCTCGCCTGTTTAACTCCTTGCCTCAGTACCTTAGAGATATAAGTGCAGTCCCAGTAGATACTTTTAAAAAACACTTGGACACGTTTTTAGCCAACATACCCGACCAACCCACAGTGTCAGGGTATTCCTCTGCCAGACCAGCCCCCACAAATTCAATAGGGGACCAAATCGTATGGCAGGAGCAAGAGAAAAGAAGGGTGGCGACCCCGTCGTGGCCCCGCCTCAGGAGGCGCTGAGTGGACTTCGTGGGAGCAGCGCACCCTTGAGGCAGAAGCGCTTTAAGGTAAATTAAGGTAAGGTAAATACTAAAGTTTGTACTAGTGATGTAGCGGATGTCATTTTTTTCAAATCTGCGGATGTTTGATTTCAACATCCGCAGATGCGGATGTCTACATTTTCATTATTTTTTAGGATATATTCGAGATTTGTTGTGTTTAATGCATATAATAAGTTATTATATAGAGAGAGCTGTAGCTATAATGTAGTATAATTGATTAATTGTACAATAATTGCTGTACTTTTCTCTGAACATATAAAATAATATCAAGCATCTAACTAATATAGAAATCAATTAGTGAATTCATCTGCAAATAAATTTGTTATATTTTGTTGAGTTTCAGCCACAATTAGAAACCAAAAATGTGTTACCAGGATGCGGGACGTGGACCCAACTCAAATGCACCCCACCGACCTCTCCCCAACCTCCACCCTTATAGAAAGATATCTTTGATTAGCTTGATAAATATTTATATTAAGTTTAAAGTTTTATTAGGCATATTTATAAATGAGTAATTAAAATAAAGTGAACTAAGATGTTCATCGTTTAATATTCAAACTTAATTATAGGAAGGTTATGCTTAAGGAACATTAATTTTTCTGCCTTTTCTGCTGCCAGTCTCTCTTTTCATCATATATTAATCCAGCACTGCTAAATAATCTCTCGCTTGGTACGCTTGTTGGAGGACATGCTATATGTTTCTTTGCAAGTTTACTCAAGTATGGATAGATATTCTGCCTATTTTTCCACCAACTAATAGGATTGTCACATGCAGCCAGGCGTTTTTCTTTTTGATAGCTCTCGATCATTTTTACTACATCTTTTGACATCGCGTAGGTCTCGTCATCGCTGCTTGACTCAAGAAACTGAGAGAGAGATTCTGTGATAGATTTGCTTGTTGAAGGTGTTGTTTCTGTCACTGAAACTTTTATTCTTTTGGTGGGTGGCGAAGCGACAGATTCAAGAGATTGAAGCTCTTCAACTGCTTTGCCAAGTGATGATTTAACTCGTTCTAATGTACTACGTGAAAATAACTTAGCTTTGTAACGTGGATCTAAGTAGGTTGCAAGAGTATAAAGATCATCATTTTCAAGAGAACCTAAGCATTTTGCTAGTTCTGATCTCATTACATCTTTCATCAGGTTTACTCCATGATCATCTCCATTTGAGGAAGGTTCAAGATGTTTCCTCAGCGTTGTAATTAATGGTATTACATCGGATAGAGAAGCGGTAGAACTGCTAATTGCCTTTGTAATTTCCTCAAATGGTTCCAAGAGTTTGATGCAATTTGACATATCATTTTCCGTATTCGTGAGAATCTTAACTTTGGAATGGGAACTGGCATACAAAGCAAGAGGTTCCTTGAGTACAAGTATTCTTTCCATCATATAAAGAGTACTGTTCCAGCGAGTTTGAACATCTTGGATCACAGTACGATGTGGAACATCAAGCCTTTTCTGAATTACCTTCAACTCATCTTGAGCCATTGTTGAGTGGTGAAAATGGGTTGCTACACCTCTGCATTTGGAAATGATTTCAATTACAGATTTCTGTGCCTCTAAGCCAGATTTAATAACTAACTGAAGTTTATGTGATACACAATCGAGATTGTTTACCCCAGACAAAAATAAAGCTTTTTTCATGTTGGCACCACTCTCTCTTAAAACACAATGAACATTCGAAATGGGTATCCCCCATTTGTTCAGCATTGCATCAAAAGTACTTGATAAGTACTCACCAGTGTGCCTTTCATCAAGCTTTTGCGTACATAATACAAAATTCTTTCGTTGAAAGTCCTCATCAATTCTGTGACAGGTTAAAGAAAGAAGAGACACACCAGCAGACGTGTCTGACCATGCATCGGTAGTGAAGGACAGTCCAGTTTCAATCATTGATTTCACCTCCTCATTTATTTTAGCACAAACATTTGGATAAATATTATCACAAATTAGGTCACAGTAGAAATGTCATTTTTTCAATTTGTACTGTGGACTAGCCGCTTGTACAAGACGCATGAAGCCAATACCTTCAACCAAATCGAATGGTAGATCCTCCATAACGATCATTTCTGCAATACGGTAGTCCATTAGTTTAGTTTTGTGATGGTTGACATCCCACAATGCTTTTTTTTTCCATACAACTTTCTATTGTTACTTGTTTCATCTTCTGTAGGGGAGTTGGCGAAATCTTTGCAGCAGCTTCTTTTTTGTTTGCCTTTTCTAAATCCGCCTCAATCACTTCCTCATACTGAGAAGAATGCATCGACCTAAGATGATTCTTAAGAGATGTGGTACCTCTACTTTTTCTCGAATAGTTTTTAGAACATAATTTGCACTTAGCAATCTCTTTAGAAATCTGTTCGGAATACTGCCACACGGTTGACTCCATTGTGTGTCTCACAGAAATTGGGGCACTAGAAATAGCGATATAAATCAGCTAAATGATCAGAGCGCGAACGAAGCACCCTCACTCTTTCAAGGTCAATCGACTACTGAGTAAGAAGTGAGTAACTCCATACAAGAACAGCCTCTCGTCTTGTCGCTTGCATCACTTTTGCACACAATGACATAGTTCTATTATTATAGTGGAATTTGATAATTTCCGCTTATTAATGATGTTTTATCTCAACGGTCCACATCCGCATCCAAAGTGCGGATGCGGATGCGAGAAAATGTGCGGATGTTATGCGGATGTGACCTACATCACTAGTTTGTACATATGTTGCCCAGGACACAGCATGTGGAGCCAATTCACCATGTCCCTTTTTTTTTCTTTTTTTTTTACACAATATAGATTATAAAATAGAAAGAAATAGAAACCTAGAACATATGAAACAATGTTTACTGTACACAGTCATCACATACATAGTTGGAGTGACTTTCGCAAAGAGGCACATCACATTTTGTGCATGACTTTCTCGTCGTCTTATCCATCTTCCTCAGGCACTTTCCACATCTCTTCCTACCTCCTGGATTAGGCCTTGGCTGGGGTGCTGCTTCTACCTCATCCATAAATGCCTCCATACATGCTCTAACATGCTTTGGCAAATATCTACCAGCTGACTCAAAACGTTTCTGGATTGCTGTTCTGCTAAGTCTGCCAGAAATTTCCTTTGCCTTTGATTCCCTCGATACACATCGGGGGTTTTCTCCATGAAACAGCAACTAGCATTGTAAGCTGCAACATCTACCATCCAGTAGAAGATAACTAATGGCCATCTGTTATGCGCTTACATGAGTAAGTTTTGATAAGTTGGTCTAATCTATCAACATCTCCTTTTGTGGCATTGTAATCTAGAATTACATCAGGTTTGAAAGGTTCTTCCTGCTGCTTTTTTTGGTCGAAATTCATGGTGCTTAATAACAGGACTGCCTTTCTTACCTTTGGGACATAGCTGCATATCATAAGATGCTGGTCCCTACTAAAGCCAAACTTTGATGAATAGAGCTGACGATCATTTTAGGCTTGAAATGATTTAGGTATTTGGCGCTTATTTTTCCTCATAGTTCCTAAGAGTATTAAATTTTTATCAAGTAGTTCTATGGCAAGGTCAACATCAGTAAACAGGTTGTCAGTGGTAACATTTCTTCCTGACTTCACAATAGTTGAAGTAAGATCCTGAACAACTCTTTGGGCTTGGTGGTGTTCTGGACCTTCAGGACCTTGAAGATACCCATTCTTAACATCAGCCATACTCCAAACCTTTATGCCATACTTATCTGGTTTAGATGGCATGTATACTTTGAATGAGCATTTCCCTCAAAATGTGAGTAGAGATTTATCCACAGTTACATGTGTGTTGGCTTTATAGTTTATTTGACATGCTTCAATAAACTTCTGCCAAACTTCGAGTATAGGTGCCAACTTGTCTTGTTCACCATTCCTTCGTTCTGCATGAGTAGTCATGTTATCAAATCTTATTGACCTTTTTATTTCTTTGGCTCATAGAAGCACGATAAATTGGTGGACCAATCTTAGTACCAAATAATTCAATTAATTCATCAACTGGATGGAAGCTTTCTTTGTCCAGCCCAGATCTAAGATGAAGTCCTAGCCATGCCATCAGCTCAATAGAATCCAGCTGTTTCCATTTTTCACCATAGAGAGCACCACCTTTTTGATTTGTTGCATCGAGAACCAATTCAACAATTTCATCTGTGATAAAGAAGCTGAAAGTAGCAGATGCAGCATGCGTAGGTACACTTTCATGAACACCACCACCTTCACGAACAATGTTTTGTCTCACATTTCGTCTAAGCCAGGGAGGTCAGTGCACCACACAAAGTTATCTTTCCCTAACACAATATTGTCATCATCATGATCGCTTGCATTGTCACTATCAAAACCACTAAAGTCACTGTCAGAAGATTGTTCAACATATTCATATTCACTAGCATCAGATAAGTCTACTTCTGATTCACTGTCATCTGACAAATTTGGTTGGTCTACATCTACATCTCTCTCTCCTACCCTGCTAGGAGCATAAAACGTCGATATTGGAATGGACGTTGCCATTAGAATGAAAATCTAAGAAAATTTATGAAAAAATCTGAAAAAAAATTAAAATAAATTAGTCGCATTGCAGTCGAGGTGGGGTAAGGCACACCCCATTCAAGTTTGCTACTCTGTCACTTCCAAATGGTTGACATTTTTCTCTTATATTCTGTGAGTATATACCATACCTACATACAATAAAAGTCATAGATGACCAGGCTCTAAAAATATTTGAATGAATGGCAGATTTTTGAAATATGCTTGGGTTCCAGTGGACCCCATCAGCCCATGAAGGGGTGTATATTCAGGGTGTGCTAGGTGTGCACTGCACACCCAATAGATTTTCTGTAAATTAATATTTAATTAACCCTTTGTCTCCTCTCTCAACTTGTCGAGACGAAAAAGATGCTGTAACCCTTAATTCCACACTAGTCGAGATGAGAAATGAGCTATTTCAATTCAGTTGTTTGGATTGTCTTCACAACCATTTGGTAAAATTTTGGTACTGATGTAGAAGTTGCTACAATGATATTCGCAACAAACTCCATTTTGCCCAGTTGAACATCCTCAGTTTCGAAAAATGATTGAGAAGATAAGGCCAGGATACACTCTTCCAGCAAGACAAGATGTGGCAGACAAGTACTTATCCTCAATCTATGAAAGGGAATATAGAAATTGTGCCAATAACCTTAAAAATGAAACTGTATGTCGCAGTGCTGGACTTACCTATAAGCTAAATAAGCTATAGCTTAGGGCCACACACCCTCGGGGGCCTCATTTTTTTAAATATATTTTTATTTTATCATTAGTTTTTATTCTTTAACACTAATTCATCAAAAATTATATATATATATATATTATTTTTTCTTTATCATTAACATTAATATAAAAAATAATTTATAGTAATAATGACAACAATTGTAAAATACTTCGACAACTGTATGGTACATTAAGTTTTAAAGACTTACACAATGTTTAAGTGATACACTCAAGCTCATAATGCACGAGGTCGTGACAAGGTGACAGAGCAGCTTTTTGAAAATTTTGCTACCTATACACATAGTTACATTTTAATCAATCAAACCTTGTTAAGCTGTTATTCATTAATGAATCCTAACTGCTATTGAACCATTATCAAGTACTGTTATTACTGTCTGTAATATATTACATATACGTTAGTAACGTTACACTCCGAAAAGAAACAAATTGAACTCAAACTCAACGTAAAACAAACGTGTTCTAAACACGTACGGTATGGGGTTGCTACGTGAGGCTGTTAGATTCAGTCAGTAACGTCAGTTAATCAAGCACGCTGCTGGTACAACGGGCTCTGTAATTTTACACACTACTTCGACCGCTGATTCTAAGTATCAGTTCTGTTACTTGTGTATTCATTTCCTGGTGAGTAGTACTGTTTTTAAGGTTTATAACGAATAATAAATTAGTGTTAGAATATGATTTTATAATCAAAATAGGACATTTCTCTGCATATAAATTTTTGTATTATACTTTTGCTTCTGAAGTAATGTGAGTTAAAACGTTAACTGACATGTGGTAGGCTACATTGTTGTAGTTTCTTTTGTTGCTGCTGTACTAGCAAAATGCAAATGGTACACGGCACACCGGTAGTACCTACATCAACGAAGTTAGGTTAACCCTATTCGTATAGAGTAGTTGGACCACAAGAAGCTTTCCCACTGTAAGCACTAATGCTTGTGTTGCATAGTTTGTCATCTATTTCAATTTGACAAATAAAATGTGTTTTATCATCATTTAATTTAAAATAATCAAAAACAGCTGATTTTTTTTTGGTCCACGACTCATATTTGATAAGGGTTGTTCAAATTTCAAATATAAATTTTAAAATGTTTTCTGAAATAGAAATTAGAAATTGATCAGTTCTAATTGAATTTATAGCCAATAAGAAAATATTTTAATAAAAAACAGTATTTTACCAATAATTGCAATTTTTCTACAAAATGCAAAAATATACAAATCATTTAAGAGTTGGGAGTCGTTTATTTTTACCGACTCCGACTCCCGACTCCTCCAAAAAGGGCCAACTCCCGACTCCTAACTCCTAACTCCGACTCCCCACCTCTGGTTGCGAGGTAGGAAACAGGGTTGTCGTTGATGGAGCGGAGTCGTCTTGGGCTAATGTAGCTAGCGGCGTTCCTCAGGGTTCTGTATTGGGCCCCTTGCTTTTTCTTATATATATTAACGATTTAGATGTCGGCCTAGTCAGTACAGTTTCAAAGTTTGCGGATGATACGAAGCTGGGTGGTAGGGCGATTAATGACGAAGATAGAGGTAAAATCCAGGAAGATCTGAGTAAAATCGTTGATTGGTCAGTCACATGGCAAATGAGATTTAACGTTGATAAGTGTAAAATTTTACATATAGGTTCGCGTAACAGTAATTTTGCGTATAGTATGTCAGGGAAAGATTTAACAAGCGTAGAGCAGGAAAAAAAGATTTAGGAGTTATAGTCACTGGTGATTTAAAAGTAGCGAAACAAAGTACAGCAGCGGTCAATAAGGCGAACAGTGTTAGGTTTTATAGCTCGAAATTTTGAATACAAATCGCGCGATATTATAGTTCCTCTTTATAAATCATTAGTTAGACCCATTTGGAGTACGCGATCCAATTTTGGAATCCGCATATGCACAAAGATATAGACAAAATCGAAAGATGAATGGTTCGATAACGTAGAGATAGCTTTTTCGAATATATCATATAATAGGACAAGAAATAACGGGTGTAAATTGACAAGTAGAAGGTTCGAGACAGCAGTTGCCAAGAACGTTTTTACGCATAGGATAGTAAATAGCTGGAATAGTTTGCCGGTAGAAGTAATTATGTAGTAGCACGTCTATAAACATGTTTAAAAATCGATTAGACGCATATGTTGATACACTCGGTGTAGTTTAAGGTAGTAAAATTAAGGCTTTGTGGTGATAGATCCCACAGCTCAACACAAGTGTTGTGGGATATAGGGAGGCAGCATCTTGGGTTAGGGGATACTCTCTGTCCTTACACACCCCATTTAAAGAGATTCCTCTGCCGAGCGGTGCCTCCCATAGTACTGTGAGGTATTTGAAAACTCATGATCTTCACTTGCCCCACAAACACCTTTAAATGGGTGCACACACATTTCTACATTACTGTACAGTCTTTACAGCCACACTTACACTTTTCCTCCTAAGTATATATATTGTAATGTATATTGTTGTAAATTTTGACTTGGTCCGCAATCGATATGGACCGTGACTTATTTTTCGTTGGCAAGGTACTAGTATTGACGGATACCATAATGAAATTGACTGGATTCTTTGGATCTGATATATTTGCATGTCGGTTATAAATAGATATAGAATGTAACATATTTGTGGATAGTAGTCTATTATGACTTGATCCTCTGGATCCAG
Source organism: Bathynomus jamesi (assembly GCA_023014485.1). Classification (NCBI taxonomy): domain Eukaryota; kingdom Metazoa; phylum Arthropoda; class Malacostraca; order Isopoda; family Cirolanidae; genus Bathynomus; species Bathynomus jamesi. Next base: position 152,135 of record JAJOZX010008240.1, on the reverse strand, counting down.
AGATTCTATCTTTAGTTTTAAATTGGTAATTATTTAGTTTTGTGAAAATTGGTCGTTGCCAATGTACAGGCGGTTTTTCCATAAATTTCTTATGTTCTTGTGGTTCGGAACCCACGTAAAATTGTAGGTCCCCTCTGCCACCACGGAGGACGTACACAATACACAATTACGAACACAGTTAGGTGGACCAGCCATGAGTGGATCCTAGGGTCTTTGTTGGTCTGAAACATTATAACATTATATGTATATTATATATATGTATATTATATATATATATATATATATGTATATTATATATATGTATGTATATTATATATACAGTGTGTCCGTAAAGTCATGGTGGGATTTTAAATAGCTATATTATTGCAACGAAACATGATAATGAGATAAAACAATGCCAAATTTAAGAACAACTCTCAAAGTTGTATCTTGTAGTTAGTCTAGGCTAAGCTTAACCTTTATCTCGTAGTTAGTCTAGGCTGTCCACATGCCTATGTTGAACATGAGCGTAATAGCCCGAAAGTTAATGTGTGGTGTGCTCTAGCACGAGATCGAGTGATTGGCCCACTTTTCTTCGCGGAACCCACTGTGACGTCACACAACTACCTCGCTCTGTTGGAACATTTTGCAGTACCCCAATTTATTGACAATGTCATCTTTCAGCAAGATGGTGCTCCTCCGCACTATGCCAACGTTGTTCGAGAATTCCTTAATGAAAAATTTCCAGAGATGGATAGGAAGAGGAGGATGGAAGCCATGGCCTCCACGCTCTCCGGACCTGACACCTTTGGACTTTTATTTGTGGGGTTACGTCAAGCAAAGCGTGTACAGTGTACCCATTAGGGATATTCATCACTTGCACGAGCGAATCACGGAAGCTATCGCATCCGTCACTCCTGATGTTCTTGGGCGTGTGTGGCTGGAATTGAATCACCGCCTAGATGTCTGCAGGGCTACCAGAGGAGCCCATATCGAACTACGTTAAATAAAGTTATTCTTTTAGAGTTGTTCTTCAATTTGCCTTTTTTTCATCTCATGTTTCGTTGCAATAATATAGCTATTTAAAATCCCACCATGACTTTACGGACACACTGTATGTATGTATATTATATATATGTATGTATATACATACCTTTCCTTCGTGGTTTTATTCATCATAAATATTTTTCACGTGTTACCTTCGTGAAATAATTTTCGTATATTATATATGTATAGGAATACCTCAAAATTTGTCATTTAACAGATTCGTCGTCAAACTTTTACTACCTATAGTTTCGCAATCTATCGTCCGTATTCACAGATTTGTCGTTTTTTTAAATGATCAAAATTGACGGAATTCAACTGTTTACCAACGCAATATTATATCATTATATTTTGCCAAAAAACGAGTAGATTTTGATTAATTAATCTGTTTAATAACATAATACAGTAAAATGTTTTCTCATCGAGACATTGTAATCTACCACAAATTTTGTCATTTCCTCGTGTTATTCCAGAACGAATTAACGACGAATTTCGAGGTATTCCTGTATATGTATATATATTTGATTTCTATATATTTATAGGGAAAAATGAAAATTAAGTAATAAAACTATTTTATTTATTTTACATACCTATAGCTCAGAATTATACGAGTTACATAAGCAATTATTTGCTTATATATTTTGATTTAAATCAATGGTTATTTTTTTTAAATCTTATGTTTTTAATCATGATTTAAATCAACTTTATTTAAATCAAACAACTCTGGTTTGCACTTTGCTGTATATCCTTTCCCAGATTTTGATGGGATTTTATCAAAATACTTCCATATTGGATCACTTTTTCAACCAGAAACAACTACTATTGCTCACAATGACACGTTGACAGTATGAATGCTGCAATGAGACTGAGGCATAATTCACATGTCTTAGCTGATGCAATAAATCCCTGTATGATGTAATAATCAGATATATTACAAAGAGGAATTAGATCCATGTTTTAATTGTTTCAAACTGGAAAAAAGTAGTTGTAAGAAAAAGACAGAATTCTTTTAAGAAATTAATTAAAAAAAAAAATCTGATTTAAATCCAAAGAATCTGATTTTTATTTAAAAAAAAAAAAAAAAAAAAAATCAACTCTGATTTTGAAGCTTGACTACTGGTATTTATTTTTATTTAATTTGTCCCTTAAACTTTAGGCTTTACTGGGCTCTTATTAAAAATAAACAGCTAGTTGTTCTTAATAAATAAATAAATTAGTAGTATTAATAGTTAAAACATGTATTAATCTTAAATTATCCCTACTGACATGACAAATACAAGGTCACCAATGAAGGCACTATATCAATACCATACAAAGAAACAAATATTATACACGAGAGATAAGAACTGAACAATCCCAAGAAATGTGTTTTTAATACTAGATTACACACGAGAAATTAATAATTAGTAAATAGTAATGGACATTAATCCTAGATTTTTGTTATTATGCCATTATTAATCGGGATTTCAACTTGGTTTTAAACAAATTTACATTCACAATATTTTTTATATCAGCATTTATGTCATTCTATAGTTTCAATCCAATGAAAGTGGGTAGTTTTTGAGATGAAGACAATCTAAATTGAGGTATAACAGGCTTTGATCTATTTCTGATCTGATACGAGTGGATTTCTTGACGAGTTACGAAATATCTATTTACCCATTATAAATTAATTATTTTGTTCTTATGCTTGTAAATAAAAATAAAGTGTGCCAGTTTGGTTACATCATTGAGCTTTAGTAGGTTTAGCTCTTTAAATAATGCATTGGAGTGATCAAGGAAATCAGTATCAGATAATAACCTTATTGCTTATTTTTGGATGACAAAGATGCCATTTAATAGGTTGTTAGTGCAGTTTCCCCAAACAAGGGTGCAGTACATTATATAAGGAAAAGCAAGAGTATGATAGTCAATAAAACTTGTTTAGGGACTACATTTCTAAGTTTAAACATTATAGCAATGCTCCTTGAAATCTTTTTCGTGATATAATTTACATGATCACTCCATTGCAAATTCTTATCTAGCATTACACCAAGAAGTTTTGTTACAGTACACTCCTTTATAGCGATTCCATTGACATTAAGTTCATCAAGATACACATTTCTTTTATTAGTAAAAATCATGAAATTTGTTTTACTGGTATTTAGGAAGAGTTTATTGGTGGTCAACCATTTCATTACACTGCTGAATTCTAAATTAAATATATTCTTAGTTGAATTAACATCTTTGCAATAAAGACAGTGGTATCATCTGCCAACATTATGAAAGTTCAGTATATCAGATGAACGTGGAAGGTCATTTATATACAGTATAATAAAAATAAGCGGACCTAGAACTGAGCCCTGTGGCACACTGTGTTTGACAAGTGCTTTAGTTGGCAAAACCTTATTTACTGATACAAAATCATATCTATTGGACAAATAACTTTTAAACCACTCACTGATTGCTCCTCTAAAGCTGTAACAATATAATTTAAGTAGAATATTATGTCTATTATTACATCAAATGCCTTAATCCATCAAATCCATGAATGTTATTTTTTTCCCTTTAGCTTTAAGTATTTGCATTTTCCATAAGATTTAAAATAGCCATTTCCGTTTTATTATTGCGGAAGCCATATTGATTTCGAGATGATTATATTTGGTTAGAATTTTTGATTTTATGAATTTTTTGATTGATTTAAAAAATTATTTTATCCCAAGAAATGCTTGTTATAGTAGATTTTTTCTCTGAACTGCTTGTATACATAGACCTTTTTGACAAATTCATTGTTCATTAAAACTGCAAACATTTGTCTTTAACTCCCTCTTCCCCCTGGGGGGGGTGTTTTTAAAGTGATTTTTAGTATATATGTTAATCTCTCCATCTATGGCCTTTGTTGGTTCAAAGTAGTTGTTGGTGTTCAGCAGATCAGCTCACCCTGATCGAGCAAGCTGGCGGCACACAGGTAACTGATCACCCTCCGAAGTGGACCAGAGGTTCAGTGCACTAGTGATGTTGTGTTCTATGTCGTGCTACAGTGGTATAGTCTGTCATAATGTGTTCAATTGTTTGTGGTGTGACTTGGCACAGGTGGCAGGTGTCGTCTGTAAGCTGGGGTATGTCCACATCGGAATCGTGCTAAGTTAACTCGATCCGATCTGCTCAGGCTGATCTCTGACCTGTTAATGGGTGGCAGCTTCGCACCTAGGACCGCATTTGGACCAAGTCGCGTGTGTGTTTTTACCTTAATGGTGCGAGGTGTCAGTGCATGATTGTAAATGTAATGGCAAGGGTTTTGTGGGTTAGTTGTCGCTGCTGCCATGAATTGTGTTCCCCTCATGTCTAAATGTTCACTAACTTACAGTATTTTTGTTTCTGTGTGCAGGTGTTCTATTGGTGTTGTTTGAGTGCATCCTGTAATGATACTAGGTGTGTTGTTTTGTATTGTCTGTAAGGTGTTTGTGTGTGGTTGAGATAATGGGTGCCCAGCATGGGCTAGCATAATCCATAATTGAGCGAATATATTGTTTGTATAGGAGTGGTGGTGTTTCCTGCTGGTGTCCAAAGTTTGTGCCTGTTAGTATCCTAAGCGTGTTAAGCCTTAACGTACATTTGTTTTTAATGTCCTGAATGTGGTTTGCAAAAGATAGTGTTGTATGTGACCCCAAGTATTTGGGTCCTGTGAGTGTGTGGAATGTTGTTGTTGTTTAGTGTAAGATGTGGAGTTATCTGGAGTTCTTTTGTTTGCTTGTAAGCAAGGTGATGGTTGATTTTGTGGATGCTACTTTGAGTCTACTGTGTACGAGCCAGTCTTGTATACTGTTTATATATGTTTGTAGGTTATTTGTAGCAGTGTCGATGATGTTGTGGGTGGATGTTAGTGATGTCATCTGCATATAATGGTAAGTTAAGCTTGTTATCTATGGGTGTTGGAATGTCATGCATGTATAAGTTGAACAGCGTTGGAGAGAGAATAGGTCCTTGAGGGACCCCATTCGGAAAAAGCTTGTTTTTGGATGACTTGCCATTAAATGTGACATGTATCTTCCTGAAAGATAGTTGCTCATCCACCCTTTGGTGTTATTGTGCATGTTTGTGTTGAGTACGAGTATTTTGTTTATGAGAGGGAAGCGTGGGATAGCATAAAATGCTTTACTAATGTCTATTGTTGCTAATAGTGTACGTTGAGCTGGTCGTCTGGAGTTGATGCCATCAATGATGTGCTGCGTGAGGTTAGTGAGAAATGTCGTGGGTGAGTGGTGAGGTCTGAATCCATGTTGAGTAAGCGATAGTGGTATGTGTGGGTTGGTGATTTGTAAGATTAGTCTTTGTTACTTTGGAAGGTGTGCATAGTAAAGTAATGGGTCTATAGGAAGCTGGTTCTGTTGGATTTTTATTTGGTTTGAGTAGTGTAATAATTTTACCTTGTTTCCATATGTCAGGAATAATAGTGTGTTGGTATGAGTATGTGCTGATATTTGTGAGAGCTAGTATTCCCCTGTGGGCCCAAGTGTTTAAGGTGTATGTTAGATATGTTGTTGGGTCCAGTAGCCTTTGAATTCTTAATGTTTTTGATGATCTTGGTGGTCTGGTCTGTATTGAAGGGTGTAATGGTCGTGTCGAGTCTGTAGGTTTTCTTGTGTCTGGCTGTTTGTCTGTCTTCAGTTCGAAGTTGATAGGGTTCCTGGTTAGATGGCAGCAACAGGTTTGCTACTTTGGAGTAGCTGGTAGTAGTTTTCTTTTATACTACTCTCCGCTTTCTTCATGTGGCTCGGAGGATTCTGTGAAGCTGATTAAATTCTCTGAAGGTTCCCCGATTGGGAAATTATTTTTCTATATTTAAGACTAAGTTCTCTGAAGAGAGCAAGGCTCGAAGGAGAAGATAGACTTTCTTACAGTAATTTACTGCTAAAATATTACAGGTAATGCTCAGCTTCTAAGTTAGATCAGTCTAGTCAGATAACCAGAATAACAATTTGAAAATTTACATGGGTTTATATACCCAAATTTTGTAGACAATTATTATTTAATGTTACTTGTTTAGTTTCTGTTCTCTATAGGTTGCATTATTTTTGCACAATATTTAGAGATAAGGTAAATTTTTTAGCTGTGGCAATGTCTAAACAGATGAACAAGATATTTGAAGATGAAGCCATAATTTTATTTTAAACCACATATTGACAGATTTGATGTTATGATGATCTGCCGAGTTAACTAAAAATGGAAATTGAAATATGCATTTTTACAGCTAAACATGCATATGAGCAAAAAATAAAGGCTTAAGATTTAAAATTAAATGTTAAGCAAGACATGACTTCATCTTTTATAACGGAGAGAATGTATACAGAAAATGGACATTGCAGAATTTGATAGTTTCATTATTAAGCTAAATCTAAAAAAAATGTTTAGTTCAAAAGAAACAATTCACCTATTATTTGGCAAAAGTAGAAAGCAAATAAAAATTTTATCCAAACTCCCAGGCGGCGGGAACGTAACATCCGACAAAGGACGATCCGCAGCTGAAGGCGAACGGGAAACCGCAGCAAAAGCACCGGCCAGCTGATCGGCTACAGCAGCAGGATCCGAAAGGAAGCCGTTCCCGTCCCGAAGGACAGGGCGACTAGCAGGGACCGGCTTCCCCTCGATACTACGTACCTTCCGCCACACAGCAGCAGAAGGGGTAGACGAGGAAATGCCGGACACAAAAGTACGCCAAGAGGCCCGACGGGCCGACTTGATAGTCCGGCGGGCGAAAGCCTTCGCCCGCCGCATCTCAATCAAGTGGTCCGCGCGCCGGGTGCGGTGGAAGCGGCGCGTTGCCCTCTTCCTCTCACACACCGCCTGGTGACATGCTGGAGTCCACCACGGGACGCTACACGTCCGCGAGTTACCGGAAGATCGAGGAATACAGTCCTCCGTGACGCCCATCACCACCCGCTCGAAGAACTCCAAGTTCTCATCCACAGAGCCAAAGTCCAACACCGAACGGGCAATGACGGAACGAGCTCTGAAGGATGGCCAGTCAGCCCGCGCAAGGCACCACCTCGGTCGAGACGAGACACCCGGCTGCGGTCCGACCGGCTCAAGACAGACTGGGTAATGATCACTGCCATAAGAGTCCCCCAACACCTTCCACGAAAAATCGAGTAAGGCATCGAGGGACACCAAGGAGAGATCAATACAGGTAGATGAACCCGTAGGTTCGTGGAAGTAGGTAGGTTCACCGGAATTGAGGCACGCGAAGGAAAGTTCCTCCATTAAGGAGAGCAACATATCAGCAACATTATTTGACCGGACAGCTTCCCAAGCCGGGTCGCGACTGTTAAAATCCCCGAGGAGGAGAAACGGTCGAGGCAGTTGCAACACCGCGTCGCGGGAAGGAGGGTCATGAGGAGGAATATAAATCGAGCAGGCAGTGTACTGGCGATCTAAAAAGAGCCGCACAGACACAGCCTGCAAGGAGGTACGAAGAGGCACACCTCGCGAGGGTAGTGAATGATGTACATAAATCGCCGCATCCCGCCGGCGTGTTCGCTCATCCGGGATGCAAGGGAAACCAACATAGCCAGAGAGATGAGGGAGTCCCGCGCAGCCACGATAGTCTTCTGGAGACAAACACAGGAAGGCCGCTCGCTCTCCAGCAGGGAGGCAAGGTTCTCCCAGTTAGCTAAAAGCCCCCTACGGGCCCTACAGTTCCAATGCAAAATGGAACTGTAAGGGGAAGGGGCATTATAAGAAGCAGAGAAAGCAGAGAAATAGCCACGGACCAAGCTGAGCAGCAAACTCAACGGTCCGTAACCAGGGACGGAATCGGCTTCCCCGACTCACCCCGAACGGGGGGGTAGGGGCCACCGACCCCGCAGCTGCTTCACCCGTAGTAGAACGAGAGGTGGAAAGTGGAACAGGGAGTTCAGAGGGGAGCTCCCCTGAGGGGGGGGAGAGACGACGAGACGGACCCAGCCGAAACCCCCGACTCCCACCAGAGGGGGGCCGGGGAGAACCAGATGTTCGAGGGCTCGTCACACCAGACAAGTGCTGACGGGGGGGGAAGGCCCACCACAGGTGGGAGAGGTAGATCCAGGAGAGAGACCCGACCACTCTCAGCAAGAGCCGAAGGGAGAGAGACTCCATGAAGAACAGCCAGGCTCCTCTCGACCGGGTCCACCATGGGAACCGAGTCAGTAATCGAGGGTGTCATGGGGCGGTGTACCTCAACCGACACCCGAACACTAGTTGGAGCACCGGGAGGTGACGCCTCACCAGCCCTCCGTATAGGGGGGGGGAGTCCCAAGCGGACCAGGAGCGGCGCGCCGCTTCCCCTCCTGTGAAGAAAGGGAAGCATGGCGAGCAGCGGTCATGATCGGGTCTGAAGGACTCCGACTCCGACCACGGCGACGCTTCCTCCTTCCCTTCGGGGCATCACCTTCCCCACCCGAGAGACGAGTAGGCAAGGATCCAGACCCTAAGGCCAGAGAGGGAGAAGGGGCACTTGTAGGCAAGGAATCAGATGGAATGGCTGAAAGTGAGGCAGAGCGATAAGAGGGTCCCGCGGCGCCAGGAGAACCACCAATCCACGGAACTTCCAGGGGGGCACCACTCCGGTAGGCGCCGGGGTAGCACGGGAGGGGCTCGAGGACCCGCCAGGGCCAAGAGCCGCAGCATAGGACAACCCCCGCCGCGGCTCCTAGTCACGGACCCTATCGCGCGCCTCCCGCGCACTAAGGAATTCGGCAGTCCTTAAGGACCGCACCTCTAATTCAAACTTGAAAACGGGGCAGTCCCGAGAGGAGGAAGGGTGGGCCCCCGAGCAGTTCGAGCACCGCGGGGGCTTCGTGCACGGGGTAGGGTGCGCAGGCCCACCGCAACGGTCACACAGCTTACCCTCACGGCGGCACGCAGAGCTAACATGGCCGAACCGGGTCAGGCACATACGGTCGCACCGAAAACTCACACGACCGGCGATCACCCACGCCCAAGAACACCTGGGCCGGAGGCACAAGAGAGTCAAAGGTCAGGAGCGGACGGGGTAAGAGCATCCCTGCGCGACGAAAAGCGGAAGACCTTCGTTACCCCCTGGGGGGGCAAGATCCTCCTGCAACTCGCCAACTGGGATTGACAGCAGACGGGAAGCGAAAATGGTGCCCTGTCAGCTATTCAATTGCGGATGGGGAGTCACAGAAACTCTGCAACCCAAAACGTCCTGCAACTGTAGACGGGACTCAGTCACCCCCGAAGAACGGGACTTCGAAAGAAGAGACCCATCCCTCAGAGGGCGGATATCGTAACGACAGGGAACCCCCACCGTCTTAAGACGCTGAAACACCCGTTCCGAGTTGCCCGGAAGGGAGCCAGCGGAAGGGCGGAGAACAAGGCACTTGTCCACCGGACAGAAATTGACAACAGGGACAGGTCCATGTGTAACGGTAACCGAGAGTGGGCGAGAGAACGAGGGCCGCGAAGACCCTGCCCTACGGCCACCACGAGTCCGGCCACGAGAGCCAGACGCCGCAGAGGACGAGAAGGGGCCATACGGCTTTAAGGTCAATCCAGCGGAGGCAGAGGCCGCTGAACGACCAGAAGTAGAAGTCTTATCCAAGGGCGGGCCAGAGTCGTCAACAGGAGGGGATTGAAGTTTTGAAATTGAACCCATAAACAATAGCTTTACAAAAAAGACAGCCTCGGACCCAAGGAAATGCACCATTCGCCGCTGCATTCTTCAAGGCGCAGGCCCAACGTCCTGGGTAGCCCGACCCCCAACCTGACTGTCGTTTTAAAAACAGCAGATTGGCTTTACGGAGATTTGTCTGTTAAGGACCTAGCAAAGACTCAATCCAGACGCAGCAGCGGTCCGGGCGCCCAACCGTCCCCAGAGCACGGCGGGTGCACCCGATGACCCCAAGACTGCAAAATACAAACAGAGAGGGGGGGGGGGGGATATTACAATTGACAGAGGCACAAGACCGAGTCAAGACGAAAGAAATTCCGGGAGAGACGGAAAAAAAAGGGGAGCAAAAAGAAAAGGAAGGGGGAAAAAAAAAAACGCAACTTGGTAACGCTTCGCCCACACCCGGCGAGGAGTTGAGGAAACCCCAACAACCCACGAGGTGTACGAGCCCCCTCGGCCCGGCAAGCCGGAGTATCTAATCGATGTGTGACTGTGTGTATATATATATATATATATATATATATATATATATATATATATATATATATATATATATATATATATATATACACGGGACTCCAATAAACCTACGTAAACTATATCTGTACTCCCTGGAAAGAAGAGAGAGGTATACCATAATCTGTATATGGAAAATTATCGAAAAACTGGTACCAAGCCTCAAACTAAACCCACTTACCATCCAAACAACGCTGGAAAATAGGAAAGGCAGAATGTGTAGTGTTCCCAAATTAAAGGCCCGACAAGGGACCTCCTCAACTCTGGAGGAAAATAACTTGGTTGTCAGGGGGTCAAGAATTTTCAACCAGCTTCCAAAGGACCTCAGAAACATTACAGGGGTCAAAGTTGAAGTCTTCAAGAGAAGACTAGATGCCTGGCTCAGGACGGTACCAGATGAGCCGGGTGTACCTGGCTATGTACGATGGAGAGCGCAGGAGAGCAACTCCTCCTCCACCAAGCCAGGACTACTAGAAGCGGGGCCACCAGCTTGACTTTCGAGTGAAGAAAGACTGACGCACGGAACCCTAACGAGGTTAACGAAGTATATATATATATATATTATATGTGTGTGTGTGTGTGTATATATATGTGTGTATATATATATATATATGTGTGTGTATATATATATATATATATATATAGTGTGTATATATATATATGTGTATATATATATATATATATATATATATATATATATATATATGTGTGTGTGTGTATATATATATATATATATACACCGCTTCCCGGAGATCAGCGAAGTTAAACGACATTGGGTCTGGGTAGTAGTTGGATGGGAGACCGTCCTCTGCGCACAGATTATGTAGCGACCCGTGGTTCGGATCCCACGTAAAGCTGTAGGTCCCCTCCGTCATATGACCTTAGATGTTGCGAAGGAGGTTAACCCCAATTAAAAAAAAATATATATATAATGTGCGGGAAGTAGGGGCCAGAGAAATGGCCGCAAAAATGCCCTCCCCTCTTCCATAGAGGAAGAAGAGAGCCAAAATCGAGGTCCAAATTTTTCTAGATGCCTGCACACCGAGTTTGAATGATTGGAAGTCATAGATGGGGAAAGATGGATTGAGGAAGATTGCCCCAAAGTTGACTCGTTGAGTAGACGAAAGATTGAAAGTATCGATTAATCCTTGCGTGAAAGTGTCGAAAGTTTGGTACTGCATGCTCTCATTAAAGGAAGAGGCATGTAGTAAGAGTTTAGCAGAGCAATGTCTTATAAAAGGGATAGTAAAGAGAGAGTGAGGTAACATTGTGATGAAGAGAGAGGGATAGAAGACGGTCAGTAAGGGGCTGGGAGTTGAGACGAAAAGCCTTTGATTCCACCCGGTCAAGTAGAGCTGTGTGGGTGGAGCCACCCCAGACATGAGAAGCATACTCCATACAGAAGTGGACAATACCCTTGTACAAAGGCAGCAACTGACTTGATTGAAGAAATTGTGCAGCCAGTACAACACACCTTGTTTTTTATTTATTTTTTTTATTGGGTTCAAAATCCCAGCTGAGCCGTGAACGGCCAAGCTCTGAAGGGCCAGTTTAACCAACAGCCCAAGTTAAGCTAAAATTAAAAACTTACGGACTTGGAGGTCCTATTAGGTCCTACCTCAGGGTGGCTGACTCGATGTGGGCCTACCTTAGGCCTCAGTTGCATGAATTTAAGATAAAAACAAAAGGGGCACTATTTATGGTCTTCTTTCTAAACCTTGCAACAACAACACAACCTGCACGATGCAACAATCTTGTATCTAAACAACCAAACTGAATTGCAAGAGAGCTCTCTACAAGACCACACCCTGTACGTACGACATCCCACAAACGAGTAGAAAAGACGCGCAGCGCCCCAAAATGATGCCACCAGCGTCCCAAACACTGATGCCACAAGAGCCCAAAAATGCTAGCTCTTATTAAGTGAATTTTTCACTAACCTTACAATTATGAGATGGATATATATACACCTTAACTTAATATATACAAGCAATGCTGCATCAATCAGCTTAGTCATCATATCGCCTTGGGACAACAATGGTTCTTCCTCTTCTAGATTTTCTAACAATGATGCCACAAGAGCCCAAAAATGCTAGCTCTAAATTAAGTGAATTTTTCACTAACCTTACAATTATGAGATGGATATATACACACCTTAACTTAATATATACAAGCAATGCTGCATCAATCAGCTTAGTCATCATATCGCCTTGGGACAACAATGGTTCTTCCTCTTCTAGATTTTCTAACACACTTAACCTCTTAGAAGCTGTTTTCTCGTGATCTTTCCAGGAAAGATCACGAGAAAAGGAAGGATTGAGTTGTGTATTGTTGAAGGTATGGGAATAGTCATGTGGAAGATTGTGATGAGTAGACAAATGGAAGAACTGACCTTTTGAGACATTGAAAGCCACAAGGTTTTCTCTTTCCCAATCAGAGCTAGTAGAAAGATCAGAGGCCAGGTGCTTCATAGCCGTCCTACACGAAGCATGGAGTGACTGTTGAGAGGGACTTTTTGGGAAGCGGGTGTAGAAGTGAAGAGTGGAATCATCGGCATCGGAGTGTTTAGGGCAGTAAGTGCCACTTAATAGATTATTATTGATAAATTAAAGGAAAAAAGAGTGATAGGACAGAGCCCTGAGGAACACCACCATTAATAGCTTAGGAGAACAGTGGCTATCTACAACCATAACCATAGATTGGCCAGAAAGGAAGTCAGAGATGAAGGCACAGATAGAAACCGAAGAAGTGCAGTTTGGAAATTAAAGATTTGTTCCGTACTCTATCAAAAACTTTTAATGTCTAACGCAATAGTAAAGGTTTCCAAAATCCCGAAAGGAGATTGACCAAGAGTCAGAGAGATATGCAAGAAGATCACCAGTAGAGCGTCTCTTGCGGAACTCATACTGACGAGCTGAAAGAAGATTGTGAGAAGAGTTTTATAATCTTCCTATTAATTAAGGATATATCAAAAAACTTCAGAAAGGCAATAAATAAAAGCAATTGAACGATAGTTGGTGGGTTGAGAGCGGCCACCCTTCTTTGGGACAGGCTGAATGAAAGCGAACTTCCACAGGGAAGGAAAAGTACCAGATGAAAAGCAAAGAGGAAAGAGTTTACCTAGGCAGGGTGTGAATACAGAAGCACAGTTTTTGAGAACAACAGGAGGGACACCATCAGAACCGTACGTCTTCCTGGAGTTGAGTCCAGATAGGGTAGAAAGAACATCTTTGGAAAAGATCCTAATTTCATGCATAATTATGTCAGGGGTTAGGAGATGGGGGAACATCACCGGAATCGTCCAGGGTTTTGCTGGAGGTAAAAGTTTGAGCGAAGAGTTCATTTTTATCAGGTGAGGATACAGTTACTGAACCGTCGGAATGGATAAGAGGAGGGAAAGGTTGTTGGCTAGATGCCATAAAGAGCAAGAACAATTAAAGGTTTTCATGTTTTGTCGGATCGAGTTTTTGGCCAGTCGAAGAACAAATTTTGCACGATTTCGGGTCGGGCAGAAATATAGAGTGAGTAGCAGATCCAGCCCCGCTGCCCAGGTCTGTGTTCCCGGTAACGGCATCGAGGGAGCCAGAAGTGGGGACATTTATGGTCCACTCAGGGGCTCCGAGGCTCTTGAAGTTGTTGCCACTTTTTTTTTAAGATTATGCAGTAAGATGCATGTATGTGTAGTGAAGAATAGTGAGAGAAGTGTGTGTATGAGAGTATGCTGGACTGCTCACAAGGTGAATAATCAGCTGAGGAGGATAATGACAGGAGAAACGGACGTTCCAGCACTCCCTGTCTTCTGCCTAACGTTCCCCCCGGAATACTTCCCTGGTCGATGGGTTTCTACACACACCCCTTTTTAATATATATTATACTGCGTTTGTGCATTTACTTTTTAATAAGATTTACAAGTATTGCACTACTTATAATTCTACCAGAAATATTTTTATATAATTTCATACTTATTGCAGTGATGGACAAATTTTTTATTAAAGCTTCATAATATAAAGTACATTTAATTTAGTTTATCTTTGCTTTTATTGAAGAAAGGGTTGTTTACTTTTCTTTATAATGATTTTTTATATTCGGCTAATTTTAAGTTTGAATTAAAGTGTTTTGCCATAGCTTGTTGCCCCCTTTCAGCCTACAAATCTATATTGATTATATTGACTATTTTTCCATTCAACTAATTTGAAATTTTAATTAAAGTATGTTGCGGAGCTTCTTATTGTCTTTCAGCTCGTAAATTTCTTAAAACAAATGGAGTAAAGACAGATTTTGTCAATCATTCTGATGGTGTGAACGTAAGTTAATGAAGGAATCAAACCTTTCAACAATTCTCCTGCTGAGTCGTTCCAAGAAGACTGCTACGAGGAGACGCATAGACAGATGGGCAGTGTCGAAATATCTTTGTAAAGTATCTTGTATCGAAGACACTTTTTTTTTCAAGTATTAATGTTTTGAAACGGTCTGAAGTTACGCTTGAGTAAAATGTGCAGAAAACCGTACATTCAAAGAAGGTAAAATATTAGTTAATAATAAATAAATAAATAAATAAATAAATAGTCAGGAGGATCAGAAGCTGTTACAGCGCTCAGCCCAGCTAATGCGGCCCTCTGTGTTAACTCGTAAATTATTACTAGAATTATCGGGATTCGAACCCTTGACCTCGGTGTCTTCACTTCGCTTATAGGGAAACAGCTACGGGAGCTGGCTTTGTTATATTACGAGCAAATGTCATAGCTGTACGATGTACAGTAGAATGAATTCATTAAATTTAAGGACGCGAATAGTCGGTGGAATGGCAAACTCATTTTAAAACATCTGTAGCTATAGTTGCTGATTAAGTTTTCCAGGTATATTTCGGACAAATTGATGATGATATTTTGCCCAAGTGGAATGCAAGTAATTTTCCCTAATAAAATTTACTTTTGAAGTTTTCTGTTACCACAATGCCTTATAAAAGTATTTCATTAGTTTTTTTTCTTATTTGCAAAGAAATATTCCGATTGGCACGTCGTTTGCAGGATGACCGATGTATTCATAATTATTTTAATATTAATTAGCTTTAACATAATTATTTAACCATTTGTCAGTAAGAATAAGTAGTTGTAGTAGTAGTTTGACCATAGAAGTAGAGAAACATGCCAACAAATAATCAGTTTTTGGTAGGTTACGATTGAATATTTAAATATTGGAAAGTTGTTACAAAACTTATTCATTACTAAAAAATTCGTTAGTATTTTACAATCAGAAGAGCTTTATTGATAACTGGGTTTTGTGATTATGCTCTCCACTGCATTCTTTAAACGAGGTGCCAATCGGAATATTTCTTTGCAAATAAGGAAAAAAACTAATGAAATACTTTTATAAGGCATTTTAGTAACAGAAAACTTCAAAAGTAAATTTTATTAGGGAAAATTACTTGCATTCCACTTGGGCAAAATATAATCATCAATTTGTCTGAAATATAATAATAATAATAATAATAATCATAATCTTACAAGTTGTAATAACGTGGGGGTATTAGACCCCGCCAGTTATTAAGTTATTTAAATAACAATAAAGGTACTTAAAGGTGCTTTGATTTAGATCTTCTTTAGGGCCTACCATAGATGCCAGCGTCCCCAAACGACCTACTACTAGTCCTACTTTACTAATTTAGAAGTTATAGATATTACCCCTAACTGATATAATAATTACGACAACTTCCTGCTTAAATTAGTCACAGAAACATCACGAAATTAAACTTAACACCAACGATTTAGTTAGATACAAAACTACATCTCTTTTGTTCAGCCCAAATCAATGTACAGACCGCGTTCCGCTGTTTATCTTTTTGTGTTGCCAGTCCGCTTTCTTTTAGTAACTTTACCTTTAGTGATTTTTAGACTATATACATATACACAGGGTGGGGAAAAAGTCTGGCCCCATAGGAGGTTTATGTTCACATAGACTAAAATTTTTGTCTATAATTATTTTTATTTTTTCAGATTGTTATACCATGGCAGATAAGTTAACGATAACAGACAGAATCGAGCTTGTGCTCTTGTACGCAAAGGACGGTGCCACCTCACGTTCAGTCGCAGATATTTTTAATGTTAAGCTTCGCAGCTTCGCGACAGACCACCAATTCACTACAGAACCGTTAGCAAGACCTTCGCTCGTTTCAAGGAAACGGGAAGCGTCTGTGATCGAACACGTAGTGGACGAAGAAGAAGTTCTACTGATCCCGAAACATCCGCACGGGTATGCAGCCGTGTGGAAGAGAGCCCACGTAAGTCAATAAGGAAATTATCGCAGGAAACAGGTGTATCTGAGCGTTCGGTTCGTCGCATTCTCTCTACCAATCATTTTCATCCGTATAAAGTCCAATTAGTCCAGGAACTACACGGTGATGACCTAGATCGTCGTAGGGAGTATTGTCAGTGGTTTATGCAACATCAGCAGTTGGAAAAGCGTATCATGTTCAGTGACGAAGCAATTTTTTACCTAAACGGTTCAGTCAACAGACGTAATGCACGATATTGGGCTAAAGAAAATCCACATTGGATTGAGGACGGACGCTCGCAGTACAACCCAAGAGTTATGGTATGGGCTGCTATGTGGGGAGATACGATAATTGACCCATACTTTTTCCCCGACACTGTAACTGGTGAATCACACCTTCATTTGTTAGCAAATTAACTTACGCCTCGATTGTATGAACTACCATTACGGCATCGGAGAGCTATGTGGTTTCAGCACGATGGGGCTCCGCCGCATTTCGCAAGGGCCGTTCGCGAATTTTTGCAAGAAACATTTCAAGGGAAATGGATTGGTCGACGTGGGCCAATTGAATGGCCGCCCAGATCTCCGGACCTGACTCCTTTGGATTACTTCTTATGGGGACACCTTAAATCAGTTGTGTACGTTAACAGGCCAAGAACAATACAGGCGCTAAAGGATACCATAACAGCAGAATTTGAAGCCATAAGAACGAATATTACCATCCTCAGGAATGTGCAAACGTCTTGCGTCAACCGGGTTACAAAGTGTTTAGAAGAAGGTGGACGTCAATTTGAACACCTATTGTAATTTCTGAATTAAAACATTAAGGTAGGCCGAAATTTTCTTTTCCATTATAAACTTCCTATGGGGCCAGACTTTTGCCCCACCCTGTATACATACACATGTCACCTCACTCCCCCCTACAAGTTTAGTCTGTCAGAGGGGTGAGAGACCCTAGACGACCTGCGGAGCGGGGTTGATGTAGTAGGAATAGGTGCAACCTGCATAGGCGGGCGAATTAAACCATTTTCAGAGAATCTGGTCTCTCTTCCGGAAGACTCTGGTCATCCTGCAATTCACGTTCCCATATCTGGTTCTGGTGGCGTTTAATAGAACGACCATCTTCTTGTTGGCACTTGAAGGAAACAGGGCCCGTTCTCTCCTGCATCGTTGCAGGAAACCATTTTGGTCCAGTCCCATAGTTGGGAATCATAACTGGATCATTAGGTTGCGCTTCTATAACTCTCCTTTTTTTTAGTGTCATGGTACAAATTCTGTTTTTCCTGATGGCGTAAAGTTCGTTGTTGTAACGTTTCGTTTGGACGTAACAGATCGAAAACTGAACGAATTCCCCGGCCAATCATAAGTTTAGAAGGAGACACCTCCGTCGTTGTGTGAGGTGTTAGTCGATATTTAAACAAAAATTTAGCCACATCACTTGTATTTCCATCCCATGAGAATGACGCAAGGCCAACTTGAATGTACGGACCATGTTTTCCGCGAGACCGTTAGTAGACGGGTGAAAAAACACTAGACCGGACATGTCTAATGCCATTTATGTGGACAAGAACGAAAATTCCTCACTGGTAAAACAAGTATCATTGTCGGAAACCAGAACTACGGGTAAACCCCATCGAGCGAAACACGAAACGGAGTAAGCGAATACTAACACCCGAAGTCGTGGAAGTGGTTGGAAAAATTTCCACTCACTTAGAGTAGGCGTCCACAATGACTAGAAAATAGGTATTATTTATAGGACCTGCATAGTCAACGTGGAACCTATGGCAAGGTATAGTAGGCCATTCCCACGGATGAAGTGGACGTTTCCTTCCGAGATCTCTCTTCTCTAGGCAGTTTTGACAGGAACAAACCAATGATTCGAGTTCTCCATCTAAACCGGGCCACCAGAAATAAGCTCTCGCCAGCTCTTTCATTTTTGTTGTTGTTGTTGTTGTTGTTGGTTAGCCGATCAGCCCCCACTGATCGAGCAAGCCGGCGGCACGCAGGTAACCAATCGCCCTCTCCGGAGTGGGCCAGAGGTTCAGCGCACTAGTGATGTTGTGTTCTGTGTTGTGCTAGAGCGGTACAGTCTGTCATAATGTGTTCAATTGTTTGTGGTGTGTCCTGGCACAGGTGGCAGGTGTCGTCTGTGGAGTTGTCTAGTCTGTGTTTATATGCCTGTAAGTTGGGGTGATGTCCACATCGGAATCGTACTAAGTTAACTCGATCCGATCCGATCTGCTCAGGCTGGTCTCTGACCTGTCAGTGGGTGGCGGTTTCGCACCTAGGACCGCATTCGGACCGAGTCGTGTCAGTGTTTTGTGGGTTAGGTGTGTGTGTGTATGTTTTCTGTACTGTGTGATGTCTGTGGGGCGTGGTATGGAATAGAGTATTTGGTTATAATGAGTCTCTGGTGTTACCTTAATGGCGCGAGGTATATGATTGTACATGTAGTGACAAGGGCGTTGTGGGTTAGTTGTCGCTGCTGCCATGAATTGTGTTCCCCTCATGTTTAAATGTTTCCTAACTTTCAGTATTTTTGTTTCTGTATGCTGGTGTTCTATTGGTGTTGTTTGAGTACATCCTGTAATGATACGAAGTGCGTTGTTTTGTATTGTCTGTAAGGTGTTTGTGTGTTTGAGATAATGGGTGCCCAGCATGGACTAGCATAGTCCATAACTGAGCGAATATAGGGTGTACATAAAGTCAGGATCTATTTTTGTGAAGCACTTGGAAATTATATGGAATTCAATCATAAAATGATAAAGTGGTAACATTTATTAAATAATTAAGAGTAGGATTCGACGTGACGCCCATCAGTATCCCTGCACAGCTCAAATCGTTCCGCAGCATTTCTAAACACATTCTGGAGCATTTGCGGGGTTATGTTATCTGCAGCAGTTCGTATACGTGTACGTAAGTTTTCAAGACTCGTAATCTTCGTCTGATAGACGTGCGATTTGATAAAGCCCCATACAAAGAAATCTAAAGGGGTTAAATCTGGTGATCTCGCTGGCCAAGGTCTGTTGCTTCCGCGTCCGATCCAGCGATTTGGAAAACGTCCATTTAGATAATCCTGAACAATTTTGGCATAGTGACAAGGAGCACCATCATGTTGATAGACGACGGGGATAGGATTGTTAGTACCGTAAAACGTCCATTTAGATAATCCTGAACAATTTTGGCATAGTGACAAGGAGCACCATCATGTTGATAGACGACGGGGATAGGATTGTTAGTACCGTCGTCTATCAACATGATGGTGCTCCTTGTCACTATGCCAAAATTGTTCAGGATTATCTAAATGGACTTTTTCCAAATCGCTGGATCCGACGCGGAAGCAACAGATCTTGGCCAGCGAGATCACCAGATTTAACCCCTTTAGATTTCTTTGCATGGGGCTTTATCAAATCGCACGTCTATCAGACGAAGATTACGAGTCTTGAAAACTTACGTACACGTATACGAACTGCTGCAGATAACATAACCCCGCAAATGCTCCAGAATGTGTTTAGAAATGCTACGGAACGATTTCAGCTGTACAGGGATACTGATGGGCGTCACGTCGAATCCTACTCTTAATTATTTAATAAATGTTACCACGTTATCATTTTATGATTGAATTCCATATAATTTCCAAGTGCTTCACAAAAATAGATCCTGACTTTATGTATACCCTGTATATTGTTTGTATATGAGTGATGTTGTTTCCTACTGGTGTCCAAAGTTTGTGCCTGTTAGTACCATAAGCGTGTTCAGTCTTGATGTACATTTGTTTTTAATGTCCTGAATGTGGTTTGCAAACGATAATGTGTTGTATGTGACCCCAAGTATTTTGGTCCTGTGAGTGTGTGGAATGTTGGTGGTGTTTCGTGTAAGCTGTGGAGTTATCTGTGAGCGCTACTTTGGCCTGGCTCGTACACAATAGACTGAGTCTTGTATATTGTTTATGTATGTTTGTAGGTTATTTGTAGCGGTGTCGATGTTGTTGTGGGTGGATGTTAGAGTGATGTTATTTGCATATGATGATAAGGTAAGCTTGTTATCTATGGGTGTTGGAATGCCATGCATGTATAAGTTGAACAGTGTTGGTGAGAGAACAGATCCTTGAGGGACCCCGTTCGGAAAAAGCTTGTTTTTGGATGACTTGCCATTAAATGTGACATGTGAGTATCTTCCTGAAAGATAGTTGCTCAACCACCTTTTGGTGTTATTGTGCATGTTTGTGTTGAGTATTATGTTTATGAAAGGGAAACGTAGAATAGCATCAAATGCTTTACTAATGTCTATTGTTGGTAATAGTGTACGTTGAGCTGGTCGTCTGGAGTTGATGCCATCCATGATGTGCTTGTGCGGTTAGTGAATAATGTCGTGGTTGAGTGGTGAGGTCTGAATCCATGTCGAGTAAGCGATAGTGGTATGTGTGGGTTGGTGATTTGTAAGAGTAGTCTTTCTGTTACTTTGGAAGGTGTGCATAGTAAAGTAATGGGTCTATAGGAAGCTGGTTTTGTTGGATTTTTGTTTGGTTTGAGTAGTGCAATAATTTTACCTTGTTTCTACATGTCAGGAATAATATAGTGTTGGTATGAATATGTGCTGATGTTTGTGAGAGCTAGTATTCCCTGTGGGCCCGAGTGTTTAAGGGGTATGTTAGATATGTTGTCTGGTCCAGTAGCCTTCGAATTCTTAATGTTTTTGATGATCTTGGTGGTCTGGTCTGTATTGAAGGGTGTAATGGTTGTGTCGAGTCTGTAGGTTTTTCTTGTGTCTGGCTCTTTGTCTGTCTGCGTGTTTCTGGTTGTTGTCTCTGTTTAAGTGACTTATCTTTGGGTAGTGATTAACTAGAATGTTAGCTTGTTATGTATATTTTGGGATATTATGATATTTTGGCTGCGAGAGATAGCCGCGCATGAGGTGTGAATGCCGCTGTTAGAGCGGGTAATGCTGTTTGTGGTCTTGTATAGCCTGGATGTATCTGTGGAGTGGGTTAGTGTTGTTATGAATTCCCTAAATGTTTTTGTTTGTTTTTCTTTAAGTTTGTTGTTTATTTCTGTGTTGTTTTATAGCTTTTGTGTGTTATGTTTGAAGTTGTTACGTTGCTTTATGAGGTGGGCTATTTCTCTAGTGTAATTTGGGTTGTATTTCCTAATGTTGCCCTTGGGTATGTATTTGTATGCATTATTGATGATCTGATTAAATGTCTTGAGTGTTGTATTGATGTTTATGATAGGTGTGCTGTTTAATGTGGTGAATTGTTTCTCAGTCTGTATTCTGAACTGTTCCCAATCAACTTTCTTGTAATTTCTGTAAGTGTGCCTAAAGCTGTTGGGGCAGAGTGTAGAACGTGTTGTAATGATGATGGGCAGGTGGTCTGATGACAGTTGTTTTTCTGTTCTCCAGTGTGTATGTGTTGCTAGTGAGGGGGAACAGAACGTTATGTCTTGGGAGGAGTTTGAGTATCCTGCTTGATGTGGTATTGTAATAACTTGGGGTTAGTGACCCCGCTAGATTACTAGGTTTCTAAACCACAACAAAGGCACTTACCAGTGCGTTGAATTAGATATTCTTTAGGGCCTACCATAGATTTCCTGCGTCCCACAAAGCAGTCTACCTAAACTCTCTAACTTTACTAATTTAGAAGCTATAGACATTACCCCTAACTATTATTTATTGACAACTTTCTACCCCATTTGTCACCTTAGAGTGACAGATAGATAAACCAACGATTTAGTCAGATATGAATAACCATGCTCTAGTCCAGCCAAAACCAAACGAACAGCCCGCGTTGCTCTGTTTATCCCTTTGTGTTGCCATTCAGCTTTCTTTTAGTGACTTTAGACTATATACATATATATATACACACACGTCACCTCAGGTATGTGTGTATGTTCTTCTGTGGTGTTAAGAACGAAGAGGCTGTTTAGTTGTGTGGCTATGTTGGCGCCTCTGGTATTTTGGTTGTGCAGGTACCAACTAGTGTATTTAGCGTTGAAGTCTCCTCCTAAGATGACATTAGTGAGAGAGGCTAGATTGTGTAACTGTGTATTGTAACTAGCTGGCACCTGAGGTGAACTATCTGGTGGGATGTAAATGTTGATGAGTGTGGTGTCGTGTTTTGAGCGTGTTTTAATGTTAACTGCCTGTATTTCTATCGTGTTATTTGCTTGGATTGTGTTTGTAATGTTTTGGGTGGCATCAGTGTAGCTAATGCTTTTACGTATGTAAGTGATGAATCCACACCCGTGACCCCCAGTACGATCTTGACGGATCGCCGTGAAGTCAGGGATGGTGGGTGTTTTAGTTTTGTTAATTGTAGAAGTGCTATGTGAATATTTTGTTTGTGTACGAATTCCCTAGGCTGCATGATTTTGTTTGTGAGGACATCTACATTGTACTGTAATATGTTAATATTATGCTTCTGTATGCGTCTCATGGTCCTATTGTGTCTGTCTTTGTGTATGGTGACGTGTGTAAGTTGTAGTGGGGCCTGGATTAGTCTTAATGTCGCCAAAGAGTAAGAGTAGTCCGGGGAGCACGCAATTGCTCCCGTAAATGAAAAAATAGCACGCTGGTATAGGTCCGGCCCCGGGAGCCAATCGGCACTCTGACTGTGCCACGCAACAGGCCGTCGACTGCCAGTCTGGCCAACCGTAGACAGCTCGCTGCACGGAGATTTGAGGAAGTTTGGCCACCAGGGCGTTGTTTCGGTTTGACGTCGCCACTTCTTCGTGTTGACATGTGCTGGAGGATACAGCCACTCTTAGAAGCTTCCTCGTCAGCTACTAACTTTTGGTTTTAATACTGTGTGTAGATTCAGTTATTACTGTGAATCTATTAAAAGAACATTCTCTGTTATTTTGTGCTGCTCCTTCGTCTGCAATTTTGTGTTGTTCTCTTTGTTGGAGTTCTGAAAATGTATTGCCCACCTGTCTGCTAAATGGCTCTAATATGGACTCTGTTTCTTCTCTTTCTTCTTCCTTTAATTTTCAGTAGAAATATGTCTAAAATCCAATACAGAAATCTTCTTGGGAAGAATTTAGCACCACAAGGTTAAAACTGTGAAGCACAAAATGTAAAGTTTCAACAATATAATCAGGTACTTTCCTTATGCGAACTTTCTTCAGAGTTTCTTCATATACTGTGAATATCTTCAGAGTTTCCTTGTTTTCCTTGTTGCTGAAGTTCAGTTGAGTGTTTGGGTGTAAATCATTCAAGTAGTTTAAAAACTTCCTCAAATGAGAAGCTGAATTAAAAAAAATGTGTTACTCATCCACTGATGATGGAAAGGCTGTTCGTTTATGTGTAGAGTGTAGTTGCCCTTAATAGTCGTTTTCTTTCCTATTACAGTAAAAAAGAAAACAAGTTTTAACAGTAACTATAGCATTATTCATTTTATGGCTAAACCAGTTACAAGTTGATATTTTTCTTATATAAAAATAATAATTAATGCAGTCTTAATTTTAATAATATAATTTACACTTCTCGTTCAATTAGGACTAATTACTTCCATTAAGTATAGGTTAGACAACAAATACAATTAAAATACTTATAGTCCTTCGCAGTTTTATTGATCGAAGATGAGAGAATGTGGTTATAATACATACAAACAAACAAAAACAAAACCTCTTTATCGTGGATCATTCACAATCCATAGCGACTTAACCTAACATACAAATACAATCTTACGTGTTATACACTGAACTTAATACAAAAATAAGGCCAACATAGCCACTTAACCTACATACAAGTACAAAAATAAGGCCAGCAGAGCCATTTAACCCAACATACAAATACAATCTTATAATAATGATTGGGGTTTTTTAACCTCATTCGAAACATCTAAGGTCATATGACGGAGGGGACCTACAGCTTTACGTGGGATCAGTGGCGTAGCTAGAGTTTGTGCCGCCCGGGGCGGTCCTTGAGTTTGCCGCCCCCCTGAAACACAACACAATACACATAACAAACATACTTAAACAAAAAGTGAAAACGACTTATAGAAAAAACCTGTGGAAAATATTAGGACAACATGTTTACTTCTGAAGTGAAAAAATTAACTACAACATTCTACACAGTTATTTTTCTTGCTTTTCTGTTAGCAAAATCTTCGATGACATTGTCGAAGTCTATTTCGTCTGTCAATTGTTGTTCTATAGACAGTATGGCAAGATTTCTCAACCGCAAGGTGCTCATAGTAGATTTTAGGTAATTCTTTATCAGTTTTAGTTTAGAAAAACTCCTCTCATAGCTAGCAACACTAACAGCAATTGTGAGAAAAATCCGCAGCAGTATTACAATATTTGGAACCGAGTTACCAAGATTATACTTTACAACTAATACCAACATATTAGTTTTGATATTGATTTTTATAAATATTAAACGTATATTTATAGATTATAACGTATTTACAGAACTTTATGGGTTATTTCCCTTTTAAATGAAATAATGCATTTATACCAATGCTATTATTAATTAAGCACAACTAAGCGCTTAAATAGGTATGATGGTCAATAAGGCCATCTTCAAGGGAACACAATCCTTACCATTGTCGGAAATTAACGAAGTAAGCAGTGTTTCGTGGAAAAATAAAATTGTGTCTGGCGTCTTGTATCCTTCTACTGTCCCGACATAAAAAAAACACCTTTTTTTTTCATTGCAGTAGACCAAAAGTGCCGCCCGGGGCGGACCGCCCCCTCCGCCCCCCTATAGCTACGCTAGTGCGTGGGATCCGAACCATGGGTCGCTACATAATCTGGACGCGGAGGACGGTCTTCTATCTAACTATTACCCAGACCCAATGTCGCTTAACTTCGCTGATCAACAGGAAGCGGTGTTACAACATTGGCTACGATGTAGCCCATAATCTTATTATAACACAACTTAATATGCATATATAAGCTTTGCTACATTACAAAAATAAGGTATTGTAAACCAGCAGTTGTCTGAACCAAGACTACCATATAGGTGAGAAGTACACAGTATCTGAAGACAGGACATTGCACAATAACGCATTAGAACTGTTTTGGACCCTAGTAATGAAATTATATATATTCTTTCGGATTAACATTTGGCCGGTAGGTAGATTACGCGTAGTAAACATAAAACTGGCACTACACCATTTTGGTTCCTTACATAGCATACGAAAAATATTATTATAAGCAACAGAGTTTATTCATAGCAGTTTTTGTATACAGATACTAAAGCAAGATATGACGATTTTATCGAAAGAAAGGGCGATTAGAATAAGTCCATTTAGGTTATGTTAGATTAGGTTAGATAAGTTAAGGTAAGAGTGTTGATCCGACTACTTCGTGCACGAAATGTGTCTATAGGTCCGATAATAGCACATCACGCGTCTTGCCCTGAATTAGTGGCATTAGACAGGCCCGGATCTAGGATTTATATCATGGGGGTCAAGCAAATTTATTTTAAAGATTAATAAGCCAATGACAAAAAAATAAAAAATGTATACCTATTCTTTAATCATACATATTGAAGTACACAGTTGACAAACGTATGAAATGCAGCACATTGTTACATATACCTAGAGCAGAGCTTTCCAAACTGTGTGTCGCCAATACCTCCCAGGTGTGTCGCCAAATTTAGTTAATAATTTTCTATTTTTTTGTATTTTGAAAATTTTGATTTTTGTATCAACAAAATCGGCTACAAGATAAACCACCTACTGAAAAATTATCTGATATTTGATATTTGATAACAAAAATTAGTGTGTCGCCAACGTGAAAAGTTTGGAAAGCTCTGACCTAGAGGCTAGAACTGAATTACACCAAACAAGTGCAAAGTACATTCACATATAGGTACAGTACTTTGCAGATACGTACATCTCTAACAATGTCGCGTTAAAAAATGCGTGAATGCTTGCACACGATTAGGAATTATAAATCCACCATATTTACCAAATCGATTACAAACAGCAAAATCTGTGCGAATTTAATACATAAGTAAACAAGCAAATAATATCCATAGCTGTTTATGCGTCACAATTATAGCTTTAAAAATATATAAATAAAACGACATAAATTTACAGCAAAAATTATTTACACAGAAATTCAATTTTGTTCCGTCGCTACGTCCCGTCGCTATACAACCAACGACCAATGCTAGACGACGTAACGGCCAGGTCAACCTCACTCACTCAATCTACTCCTGAAGAACATCTACCAGTTCCATGCAACGTGGATGCTTTCTCGCGAAGTTGTCTAAAATACTGCTCTAATCCAAATTAATTTCGCGGTGAATCATTAATAGAGCTAAACCAGTTGGCCTATTTTCGCCCATTGTTGATCTGTGTTGGTCTTGAGTGTGCGTAACTGGTGCCGCCGAGAGGGCGGGAAAGCCGAGTTAAATCCCCGGAACCTCTAGGAAGCCCCGAAAGAGGGGGGATAAAATCTAAAAATATTAATAAAGCAATTGATTAAATAACAGAGAGGAAATATAATTAATGAACATACATTTTATAGAGATTATCATAGTCAAACTGAAACAGATAAAATATTATCTGCGGTCCACCAATGCCCAAGACCGACTGACAGATCTGGGAACCATTGTAATTGAAAGCCAGTTACTTTAAATTCCGACAGAATCATTTACCACTTTGCTAGAGAGAAAGCAAAGAAAGTACACTTCTAATTATGAAAATCTTGCAGTAAAAATTGTCTTGCCTGCATGGACTGGTACTGCATTTGTAAATTGTATGGTGATAGAATTAATATAATTGATTCGAAAAATAAAATGGTCATGTTCTTCCAAGTGGTTTATTCATACTGTATGTTTTGAATAGTGACTTGGACATATAATCAGTTTGCTTGTTATGTACACAAGAAACATTCATAATAAAATACTGAGTAAACAGGGGACCCATATACCAATCCTTCCCCGGTGCCCGGGGCAGCTCTCGCCGGCCATGTGCGTGACTGAATGAACGCTCGCACTCGCAAGATGTAACTGGTATGGTAGCAAGAAGACTCAACACCGTTGTGACATTTGGGAACAAAGTGGCCGGTGTATGCTTGTGTTTCCACAATAGATCGTGGTTTTGGAAGTGTCCAAGTAGTCCACTTTGCTTCCCAGCATTGTAATTCGGCTTTACATTACATTTCATTTGGAAAACATGAAGCCACTCGGGCCTTTCGAGGTAATCCAAGTAGCGACAAAAGTGCGGGAATGTCAAGGGGGCCATGGTCCCCTGGGCCCCCCTAAATCCGGCCCTGCTATATACCCATAGGCAAAGCTGGGCACAAACCGTTAATCCGTTAATCGTTAATTAACGAAGTTAACTTTTTCGTTAACGATTTAACTTTTAAGTTAACTTTGAAAATCATTATCGGACTAATTAACTTCCGTTACATTTAACTTCCGTTAACTCAAGTCCGTTAACCCAAAAAATTCATAAATAAACGTTTAAAAGTTTCTATTATTTTCAGTGCTGAGCAGGTGCGCAATTAATCCGCCACTGTTAATAGTGATGAACGAATTTCCATTTCCGCAGTGCAAAATCAGGCGATATATTTGTTTCCGTCGCCACAATTTGTGTCTTACCAAATATGGTAGTTATTTATTGCATTGGTTTGAGCAAAACATGGTCGACTGTAAAATCAGGCGGAAAGATTTGCCATTTGAGTTGAATGTTTCAACTTCTTTCAAGAAATATCACGAGCATTTTAAGGCACTTTCAATAATATATATGTAACAATTACAACAAATAACTACATTCGTTTCATTTGCAGTCTGTCTCTTGCGCAACATGTTTGTGCTAGTGAATATTTAAAAATAATCGTTGTCAAGTAAGTCATGTATATTTATAATATGTCTGTGAGTACCTTATTAGTAGTCTCCTTGATACATTTCAAGAACCATAAAACTGATCAGGTAAGATTTCAATTCTCATGTCACTTTGATGACATAAATTAAGTCAATTGATGTCTTACAATGGGAGCGTTTTCACCTTAACCCTTTATGTCCTGGCGGTACTTCTAGGTACCACATCTTTAAAATCTCCATAATTATTTTTCTACCCGGTTGATCCTGCCGGTACTTTCAAGTCCCAATGTGAATTAGTTTCTTTATGAGATAATAGATGGCGTTGAGAAGAACATCCTGAGGGCCAAGAGATCATCCCTGTCTGATGAAAACTTTGATATGCTAATTTTCATGAAGGGCAACATGCATCTCGTGGACAAAATGGAGAACGAGAAGAAGAGGGAAAATTAAAATATATATATATATATATATATATATTGTGTTTTTCATTTTTTTTATAATAAAAGTTAACGTTAACGGTTTATCGGTAACTTCCGTTACATGTTTAACGAATTAACGGATTAACGGTTAACGAAGTTAACTTTTGGTTAACGGATTAGCGGTTAACGAAGTTAACTTTTTGGTTAACGGTGCCCACCACTGCCCATAGGTTAATTATGACATTCAGAGATCATTTCACATTTGCGAGACCACTAGCGGAGAGTCAGATCCAATACTATACATAAATACAAGAACCTTCATGATAAAGAACATAAATATGCATTACAGGAATATACAAAAGAAAATATGCACAAAAATAATAATAATAATAATAATAATGATTATAAGTTTTTTTAGCAGGATATAAATTTTATAAAATAGTACGATATAAACGACAAGATAATCAAACAATAATAAATTTAAAAAACTAAAAATTATGAATAAAAGAAATAAAAAATAAGACACTAAAACAAGCAATAATAAAAACTATCCACAGCTAAGACTATAAAAATAAGGAAAAATAAAAGTACACCTAGTGCCAACACCAACATATACCCGGTGGGCCAAAAAAAAACTTACTCCACTTTTTAAAAATATTGTGGATCACCCTGTATATTGATCTTACTGCTGAGGCCGTATGTTGTACCCATACTTTTACTCTTTCAAACGCTGGCTTTGAATCTAGATTCAACGCTCCAGAAGTAGAGGTACAGGCTCACAACTGGTGGGAGGTATCAGAATATGGGTGGTCAATTGAAAAGCGGTCAAAGTCAGCAACTGATACTTTCAGATGACCGTTAGTTTCTCCATAAATAATAAATTTTCCTAATTTTTACACAAAATAATTAATTTATTTCCTTTTTCATTTCAGACTATCATTCTACTACAGTTAGTGAACAAGTTATAATGAAATACTCTTCGGAAGATGAAGCATTGATATTGAACCTGCGTAAGGAGAAACACGGGGGCGCAAAACGAATGAAGAAAGAGTTTCCAAATAAACGATGGACGATACCTGGACTTCAATATCTCAAAGAAAATCGATATCACAGGGTCGACCAAACGAAAAACAGGGAGTGGAAAGCCAAAAATATTGACATGGTTTTATCCATGATATGCAGTCAAGAAGAACGACCCAACACCCATAAGTCCGTTAGAGAAATTTCAAAAACTACTGGTATTTCTCGCTTGTTCGTCGTATAGTAAAAGATGATCTGGGTCTTAAATGTTTTAAAAGAGTCGAAGTTCATAAGCTCTCTGCATCAAATAAGCAAGCAAGAGTTGAAAAATGTCGTGCTCTGTTAGATCGATTCCCAGAGAGAGAAGTGTCGAAAATATGGTTCAGCGACGAGAAGACCTTTACGGTTGCTTCAACAATAAACACACAAAATGACCGAGTATATGGAAGACGACAAAAAATCTATCAGTCTAGATCGACTTTGCAGGGAACGTCCGCATTTTTCTCAAAAAGTCGTGGTTTCCATCTTTATTTCAAAGTTAGGGAAGTCAGAGATTGTTTTTGTTGATCAAAATGTCAAAATCACTGGTGCATATTATCAAGAAAAAATCCTTGATGCGGTACTGCCGTTGATAAGGGAGAAGTCAAGGTTGCAAGCGTGCATTGATAATGGAGGAGGGCACATTGCGCATAATCTTGGACTCAATTAGGTAACTGTAGAGAAACAAAATTTTTCTACCCATGTCTGTATAACAGCGAATTACAAAATAATGGTTACAGTTAGCAAAAACCCAACTTCACCACGAGATAGATCATGAAATGTTATACACGACACATATATTGATTGGACAAATAACATTTGGTAAAGGTAAAATTATATTGTTCAAAATCAGGGTAATAGTTTTTTTGGCCCACCCTGTATATGGTAATAATAATGATGATAATGGCAATAATAATATTTATTAGCAGGAGACAGATCCTCCCCTTAAAAAAAAGTACAGTACCCATCAGGGTAATAACGATACAACTAATCAAACAATAAATTTGAAAACAAAAAACACCAAAGGACTACGGTAATAAAGATGTAACAACAATACACATGAAGAAATGAGAAATAATAAAATTAATAATAACAGCTTCATAAAAATAAAAAGTTCATGTAATGGAATGGCTAATGCAGGAGTTAAGTGGAGTTATAGACAAACATTTTCATTCTGAGGTCCACAATGTATAATATACGAAGGCTAATCAATATATTTTGCCCCACCTTTTTTTTTTTTTTTTTTTTTTCTTTCCAAGTTTCCTTGCAAGTTCCAGAAATTTTGTACACAAGTAGTTACATACCTTTTTTACATTTTTTTATTTTTCCACATAGTCTCCATCCTTTTCTACGGCTTTCCTCCACCTCGAAACAAGGGCCTTTATTCCTTGCTGGTAAAAGTCCGCTGGGTTCCGCTAGAGCCACCTCTTAACCTCCTCAACAACCTCATCGTCACTCTGAAACTTTCTTCCACGAATAGCATCCTTCATTGGCCCAAACAAATGGAAGTCTGAAGGTGCCAGATCCGGGCTGTATGGAGGGTGGGTAACAGTCCTTTCTTCATAATGTCCACCAGAATCACCCCTTTCATGTCCCAGAAGATGGCCATAACCTTCCCTGCAGAGGGAGCCATTTTGAACTTTTTCTTGCGTGGGGAGTCTGCGTGATGCCACCCCATGGATTGGCGTTTTGTTTCAGGGTCAAAGTGGTGTACCCAAGTCCCATCTCCAGTCACAATTCGTGAAAGGAAGTCATCCCCCTTCTGTCTCGTATCGAACCAGCGACTCAGAAGCAATTTCTTTTCTTTGGGCTTTGTGATCTTCAGTCAGTTCGCGAGGAACAAACCGTGAACACACTTTTGAGTATCCCAGTTGCTGAATTATCGTATTCACACTTGCTTCACTCATTCCTAGCTCCAGTGATAGCTCCTTGTATGTGACGCGCCGATTTGATGGAATGATGCGGTTAGCACGTTGCACAGTGTGAGATGTCGCAGCTGATGTCGAGCGACCGCTGCGTGGCTCATCATCGGGGCTGGCTCTCCCTCTCTCCGATGATCTCACACGTTTAGACCAGCGTCCAACTGTGCTTCGATCAACAACAGCATCTCCGTAAACGTTTTGTAGACGTTTGTGAATATTTCCAACTGTTTCCTTTTCTGCGGTTAAGAACTCGATAACAGCTCTCTATTTACGACGCACATCACTGTCAGACACCATTTTCGAAACTGCGTTAACCATTGGTTTTATACAAGGGCGTTTAAAAGCGGTTTTATACAAGAAGGGGAGGTTCAAACTGGAAAAATCCGGTTATGTGAAGCGCAGAAAGTTCAAACTTACGGCCCAAAAGACATTTCAGCCCCATGGTCTATTATTTAGCTAAGAAGAAAGGGTGGGGTAAAATATATTGAGTGCTCCTAGTACATCAGCAGGACTGATGAATAACTTGGACAATTGGATTGAACTTTTAATTCTTGGTAAAATTTGCGGTTAGCGAACATTTGAGAGGCTAAGCATTTTGAAGGTAACTTATGTACAGTCTAGAGCAGGGGTGGGCAACCTTTTTAAGTGAGCGTGCCAAAATCGTCAAATCTTTGATGCAAAAGTTAATCTTTACCATTTTTTAGCAGAAAACATTAAGTTAAAATATAAAACTCAGCGAAGAATTTGGATATTTATTTATTTAAATTTTTTTTAAGGTGAGCCCGGGGAATCGCGTGCCGGAAAAAAGTCGTTGGCGTGCCACGTTTGGCACGCGTGCCAAGGGTTGCCCACCCCTGGTCTAGAGGATCTGTTGTAAAACAAATTGTGGGTTCTGCAGAAGACTTTTTATAATTAACCCAGAGTTGTTGCCCATAAATATTAGTGTACGAAGTATGAAAAAGAGTGTCTTCGCTTCGCTTGTACAGAATTTGAAGTTCCTTAGAATCATGTTTGTTTTAGCACAGTAACTTCGATAGTTTCCTTATTTCTGACTCGTCACTCAAGGACCTGGTGATAGTTTGATCCAGATACTCAAATTCATGTACCTGCTCTGTTGGTTCGCTCTCATTTTGAAAATAATAATAGTAGTTTGGTTTGAGCTTTTGGAATGGAATTGCATAACCTTAGCTTCATTGTTATTCGTTACTAAAAGTATCATATGCCGAAGTGTTCATATAGCATTAAATATTTAATAGGACTATATACTGTAGTACTCTGACTTGTAGACCCTATATTTAGTCTGTATATGTTTTATTCGTACAATAGGGATTATTACTGGTCAAAAAAAGAAACGCAATTTTTGAGATTTATTAATAAACATGAGGACTCAGTATATAGTAAATGATTCTTTAACATAACAAACAGTCAATAACGCGTATGGCCACCCCTAGCCACAATGCAGGCTTGGAGTCTGGCCCTCATCGACCTCAACAGTCTCTGCAGGAAAGCAACAGGGATGGCCCTCCACTCTTCAATTATTGCATTGGTCAGTTCCCTGATGTTCTGCGGCTGATGCTGACGTCTGCGAACTCGCCGTTCAAGTTCATCCCATGCGTGCTCTATCGGTGACATGTCTGGGCTGAAGGCTGGCCATGGTAAGGTCTGCACCTGTTGTCCCTGCAGGTACGCCTGCACTATCCTGGCTGCATGAGGTCTGGCATTGTCCTGTTGCAGGAGCACCAATTCTGGATGTTGCCTCATGAATGGAAGAACATGTGGGTGAAGAATCTCATCCCTGTAGCGCTGGGCAGTCAGAGCTGATAGGCCCACGATAGGTCACGGTGCTGATAGGCCCATTGCAGGCGTCGTTGCCTTCTTGCATCAGTGAGAAAAGGACCTCTGTAAGGCCTGCGGGATCGGAGTCCTGCATTACGGAGTCGGTTTCTGACGGTCTGGTCACTAATTCTGTTGTTGTGGATACCAGGTGTCTCTCTGGCTGTCTGACGAGCATTCCGCTGCCGATGACGCAGGTGCTGCAGTACAATGTGGCGATCCTGGCGTTGGGTCGTCACACGAGGTCGCCCACGTCTTGGCAGGTCCTGAACACTTCCTGTGGCATTGTACCGTCTAACAAGCCTAGAGATTGTGCTGGGATGCACATGCATTCGTTGTGCAACTTGGACAGCAGACATGCCTGCATCCAACATGCCCAAGGCACGACCTCTGTTGACCTCTGAGAGTCGTGGCATGCCTCAATCGCGGGAAAAAGTTTGGTTTTCTCAACGGGCTGTGTGTATTCTGTGAAGTCAAACAAAAAATGCATGCCTTCATAAAGAATACATTCAATTTAATCTCTGTTTATTGTTTGTAACAAAATGGCGTCTTAGCCGGGATTAGTTAGGTTTAAAAACATGCACTAAGTGGCTTTAAAAGATTTGAACAAACATCTAACCATAATCTTGAAACTGTGATAATACCACTAACAACTTAAATTTTACACCATATGCAAGCTAATTGCGTTTCTTTTTTTGACCAGTATAACCTTGCTTGTTAATTTACAGTGTGTTTGCCCTAAAATGTTTATTCCTTAAATTATAAAACAAACAGTTGGTATAAATTGTACACGAGTGTACAGTGAATATATATATATATATATATAATATATATATATATATAGTGTGCGTGTGCGTGTAAAAGGACGCTTGAAAGAAACGGGGTCTGACCTCGCATTCCTCATAGAAGCACATCTGAAAGACTGCCAAAAAAACTGTAAAAGCTATGAGTACTGCATTGATAAAACACAAATACAAATCGATGGTTATAACATACTCGTACTACGGTCCAACAGAAATATACTTGTACGCAATATACGTAACTCAAACTGCTACGTAGAAATTTTATCAACAAAAATTGAAAAAGCTAAACGTGATATTGATAGTTACATCATAGTACCGGAAGTGAACTGCACCTGGCCCCGCGCTTGGGCTGGCCCGCTGGCAACACTGAGATATCACATGATACTTGTACAGACAGTATTGTGGCCTTGTGGGTACTAAACTCGCTTTCCATTGTATGTAAATTAATTATACAATAATCCTTATTATAATTTTCGTGTGATTTAAATGGGTTTTAACATCAATTCATGAAAGTCCATCCCTAATACTGACCGCCGACCCCGCAGTTATTTTGCCCTAGAAAGCCTAATGCCGGACCTACATCATAGTCAAATTTAATCAGTGGGTTTCTTTTTTTCTGAAAAGAAAGGTTCCGAAACTCTGCTATAACTTTCTTACAACCTTTGCCATCATTTGTTACCCCATTTCATCCCGTGACCATCCCACTCAAAACAAAAAAAAAACGTCCTGCCTATTCCTAAAATTTTGTCATGTAACCCCTTCCCCTATCCAAAAAAGAGAAAATAAAATCGGAATAAAAGTCAAAACGTGAAATTTTCTTCTGCATGCTGAAAATATAATGTACCGGAATGCAGTTCTGGCACATTCCTCCAGAAAAAAGCCCTAAATATACTATAATTATTAAGTCTCCTCGTCTCATTTATGCGCAGTCATACTAAAATGAATATACTCGTACGATAATGTACAATTTAATCTTACTATTATTCTACACAATTGTTTATCTCTTGAAAAGTAATGAAAAATTAGATTGTTCTTGTTTCCTCTAATCTGTATGTTATTAAAACCGTAAAAAACACAATATGTACAGATCCTGGCCCTAATCCGAAATTACCAGCCATTCCAAAAGCGTGTCCGCCTGAGCCGACTCTTTACTTAACACTATTGAATAAGATTTGTAATTTGTAAAGCTCATCGGGAAGAAGCTGCGAGTTAATTTTAATGGGAATGTCTGTGAAAAAATGAGATTTTATGAGAAGTATTGGTAATTATATTAGACTAATACCCGAACTGCGAAATTCTCTGATATCATTACCAAGGTCAGAAACTTGATGAAAGTTTTAAACTTCCCAACCTGCAATGTATAGTACTGTGCAGAGACTTTAATTTCGCATTTCTAAAATACAAAGGGATATGAAGAAATGTGTATATATAAATCAAGACAAAGGAGGTACTTTGTACCTACCCTCTGCTGAGTGCATAAACCCTTTGCTGTCAGGCATAAACACTGCACCGTCAGGCCAGTTCATTTATTCTCATATATCATCTCACTAAAAATGTAAGCCTTTGCCATCCTCATCATTCACCCGCTTTATCGACTTGCTCTCCAAGTGTACCTGATGCCCGAGATTTAGAGGGACACAGCCAAACTCCCAAGGCCAATGGTATCGAACCCCGCCATCGGTATCGAAAGCCACGCCACCTCGACTCCAACACACGAGAGGCGCCAACAACTTAAGTAAATAAACAACACCAACTACAATACCAGTGTCACTGACATCTCACCAAAATTTTGAAAGAAAAGGGGAAAGGGGAAAATCTATGACTTCTTGGAGGAAGGAAAGCTTCAATGATAACCAACCTCGATTCCGATCAGAAAGATCGTTCGTATCACAACTAATAGAACATTATAAGAAAATCACTGATGCACTTATAAGCAATAAGAATTATGATATAATGTACACAGACTTTGCTAAAGCATTCGACAAGTTCGATCGTGGACTAATAACACATAAAACGAAATACAGTATATGAGAAAGTACGAAAATGGATATATAAACTTCTTTTAAAGAGCCTCAGCAAGTGGTTACAGTCCAAGGAATATCATCATCAGAATCAGAGCAACGTAGCTCTGTACAACAAGGAATAGTATTAGTTCCCCTACTGTTCATAATCATGCTAACTTATATAGACAGTTAGGGTCGGATTAAGCTACGAAAGCGCCCTACGCCAACCAGGGGCTCATGAATATTATAAAATATTGAGCTGAATTTGTTGTTTTTCAATATTAATCTAAACGTATCCCTTTTTGAACCCACCTTCGGTCCCTTGAAGTATAAAACCTTTTCAATAGAACTGCGTGTATCGGAGACAATAAATGACGTAAGAAACGGAGAAAAACCGTCATTGCTAATAAATATGTACAACAAAGAAATCACATTTTCAGTATTGATACAATTTTGGGACCTTTTCCAGTTTGTGTACCGTTTTTCATATAATTTATTTTTGCTTCTTTTCAGATCAAAAATGAGTGATCAAAAATGAGTTCTTGATAACCTAACCTAACGTAACCTAACCTAACCTAACCTTCTGTTTTACTCTATGCTGTGCCTAACAGAAGCAAAGAAACACTAGAAAGTTGCATAAAAGCCAACATTGTAGAAAACGGTACATAAACTGGAAAACGTCCCAATTTTGATACTTGCGTGGAACAAGAACAGGAAAAGAAGCGATTAAAAATTATAGTTTTTCTTTGACAAAAGTAAATAAACACCACGATGATTGGCCTCAAGAATAAATGGCAAAAGTCACCAATGGAATTCCAGAACGTGTCTCATCTTTACATTGTGGAAAGGGGAAAGTAACACGATTTTAAATATATTGATCTAATAAATTTGCTATTAGTTATTGACTTTTAGTATGAACTAAAAAGTATGTATGTATGTATCTATCTATCTATCTATCTATCTATATAGAAAAAAAATAGTTATCGAGAACATTATTTAGAAATGTTTAAGAAAAAAATTCTGGCCTGAGCGATGTGCCAGTTTCTGGCCCTCATTACTGATTTACTGATTATATTATTATCTCGGAAATAAAATGACGCTTTAAAATTTAGAACACAATTTACGTAGGATTTTTTTAAATTTCTGACTCATTCAGTTTAATCCAAAATATTACAATATATTTAATTGAATTAAAAAGACAATTAACATCAATTTCTTTCTTATTCTCTAATTTGAAATTCTCGTTTACAATTCTCATTTGAAATTCTCATTGTATGTTTTTATATAAAATATTATCATAATTCCTCTTTCTGCTGCATTTATTAATTTTTCCTACAGTCATACCATAAATCATATCGTATATTAATGCATGTGATTTTGAATGCCAATGAAAGTCCTTCAATGGTCTCACCTTTAATTGCTCTGAATATTAACGCGCGTTGTATTTCAAATGCTATACGGAACAGATGAAAGCAAATGCAGTGTGTATAATAATTAATCATTTACACACCTGGTAATTTACACATAAAAAGTGTTACTGCTCCGCAATTCACAAACGTATTATGAGCAATAAAAAAACAGTATACTGTACATGCTAGAATTCTTCAAGTGAAGCAAGCGAGCGATCAAGGGTAAGATAAAATAGACTTTTTTTTTTTAATTTTTTGTGGCGAATGTAAATTCAAGTTCTTTTTGTTCAGCTCTTTCGTATATATATGGACTAAATTCCAAATTCCGGGTGATGACTTAATTATACCAATATTTTACCAAGTTTAATTGAACGAAAATTCACCTGAATTTATTTTAAATTTAATGAAATTTGATTACTCAAGGCCTGCTTTTGCGATCGTAATGAAATTGTAACGAGGGAAAAACTTGATATATTGCAACACGACTCGTATTGGCGAAAATAAAATGATTATTTTATGATTCTCGCTGATCGCTCTGCTCTGACACGTGTGTGTTATATATTCACTACTTTATATGTCAAAGTTCTTTTATATATATATATGGTGCTCTTCCAATATGTGCTCTACCGCGAAACTGTGATCTACCATATTCCAATACGTGCTCTACCGTGAACTAGCCTTATAAGGCTAACTAACGAAAATATCATGACTTAACCTAACGGTCCTAACCAATCGTTAGGTCAACTATACGCCCTTGACGATTAGTTAGGTTAAGTCGTGATATTTTCGTTAGTTAGCCTTATAAGGCTAACTAACGTACCTGCTGCTAATCCGAATAATCTAAGGTAGATCACGTATTGGAAAGGTAGAGCACATATTGGAAGAGCACCATATATATATATATATATATATATATATATATATATATAAGCAAACAACCACAGGGAAAAGGAAACACAAAGTCCGAGCGCTTTCGTGATATATTCACATTATCAAGGAGGAACAGAAAATAGACAGAGATTACAAAGTAAATGAGTTAAATAGACAAGCAAAAAATTCACAATCGGCACCTCAAATTAAAGGCCTTAAAGCCCTCTAAAGATTTTTTCAATTGATAACATAATCTGTAGGCTGCTAAATTACTAAATATGTATATAGATGAAATTAGACAAAAAAAAACAACCAATACAGAGAACAAAAATTATTATAATGGTTATTAACACTAATATTTAATTAAAGCAGGCAATTAATTGGCAAGAATTTAATGAAAAACAAATAGA
The DNA here is from genome assembly GCA_023014485.1 of Bathynomus jamesi. Classification (NCBI taxonomy): domain Eukaryota; kingdom Metazoa; phylum Arthropoda; class Malacostraca; order Isopoda; family Cirolanidae; genus Bathynomus; species Bathynomus jamesi. The sequence goes on along the minus strand of JAJOZX010008240.1, from coordinate 113,170 downwards.
TAACGTAGATAACAAATAGATAACATAATCTGTAGGCTGCTAAATTACTAAATATAAAAAGACTGTATAGATGAAATTAGACAAAACACCAGTACAGAAAACAAAAATTATTATAATGGTTATTAACACTAATATTTAATTAAAGCTTTAATTAAATATTAGTGTTAATAACCATTATAATAATTTTTGTTTTCTGTACTGGTGTTTTGTCTAATTTCACCTATATAGTCTTTTTATATTTAGTAATTTAGCAGCCTACAGATTATGTTATCTATTTGTTATCTACGTTATCTATTTGTTTTTCATTAAATTCTTGCCAATTAATTGCCTGCTTTAATTAAATATTAGTGTTAATAACCATTATAATAATTTTTGTTCTCTGTATTGTTTTTTTTTTTTTGTCTAATTTCATCTATATACATATTTAGTAATTTAGCAGCCTACAGATTATGTTATCAATTGAAAAAATCTTTAGAGGGCTTTAAGGCCTTTAATTTGAGGTGCCGATTGTGAATTTTTTGCTTGTCTATTTAACTCATTTACTTTGTAATCTCTGTCTATTTTCTGTTCCTCCTTGATAATGTGAATATATCACGAAAGCGCTCGGACTTTGTGTTTCCTTTTCCCTGTGGTTGTTTGCTTATTAATAAGATCACGTGTTATTTTGTGATTTTAGTGCATATATATATATATATATATATATATATATATATATATATATATATATATATATATATATATATATATATATATATATATGTGTGTGTGTGTGTACAGGATAGTTCAAAAATCACGATTGGAGCAGCTTTATTTTAATCAAGTTTATAACGTACCAAACCTGCAAGTTTAAGTCCATCAAGCGTACATGGAATCCCTTCGGACATATAAGATGTGTAATATACAGTATATTTTTTCTTAAAAAGCAACCATGTAGAACTAGTAAAGTAATTAATATACTGTATTTCACCTGATTATAATTTTTGCACATCTCTGTCCAGGTAATGTATGTACAGTATAATGGGGGTTGTTTAATCTCCTTCGCAACATCTAAGGTTATATGACAGAGGGGGCCCGCTACATGGGTCCCTACATGATCTGAATGCAGAGGACGGTCTCCCATCCAACTACCACCAAAACCCAATGTCGTATAACTTCGTTGATCGATAGGAGGTGGGTTACGACATTGGTCACGATGTAGCCCGGATTGGGGAGGGGGGGTTATAGGCTTATTTTCTCTTATGAAATCTATTTTGCACGTACTGTAACTAATTTGACATTTTCTTTAGATGTCTTATGTTACGGGGGAAAGTAAAATCCTTTTCATATAAGGGTAAATATTTGTTTTCAAGGATATTTTTGGATGGACTTACTTACAGTTGAAGTTGAGTTTATGTATATATATATAAACCCTATATGTAAAACTTATCCATCATAGCATGACACTCTATATATAAGATATATAAGATATAGGAAACATATAAACTACGATGCATGAGATAGTTTATATACGAGTGTATATATATATATATTTAGGATAAAAACGAAGACGTAGAGCAAGAAAGTCATTATATTTGGCTGCAGCCGACGTTTCGGGCAACTCTACCCATTTTCAAGGCCTAATAAATAAAAAGCTAAAATTAATGCATGACAAAAAAAAAAATATACGAATGTCAAAAACAAACTAATTCATAGCACAAAATAAAACCACTTAAAGAATAAAAATTAAAAAGCGTAAAACAAGCATAAGCCAAAAACAAAAATTAAAATTAAAAATTATATACATGACAAATAACACATGATAAAAGTAAAACTTTAAAACTAAAAACATTCAAACAAATTAGTTAAAAACTTCACTAATAAAAAGTTAAATGAAAAGACGCAAAAGTGCACGAAACATACCATGCTCACTTGACATCCTCAAACAACTGAGGCGAAAAGGAGACAGGGTCAAGGGGAAAAACAGAAAAATTTAGTTGGTAGGCATTCTAATTAATATAAAGGGGGTAACAGCTAGAATCAATATTTAAGCTGGAGTTCAGAAATTTAATGCACAAAGATTCATAAATACGGAGAGAGGACGGACATTTTAATGATTTAAGAATTTTAAAGTTATTAACGGAAATATCAACTTTACACTTAACAGAATGATTTCTAATGGCAGACTGTTCCTTTTTAGATAAAACTTTTCCTGTCCTATGGCTAATACCCATATGGGAGCAAAATCTTGCCTGCAAAGAACGAACTGTGCTGCCAACGTAGTTCCCCTGGGAACACCCAGGGCAGGTAAACAAATAAACGACAGAACAGTTCATCGCAGGGGGGAAAAGTTTTATCTAAAAAGGAACAGTCTGCCATTAGAAATCATTCTGTTAAGTGTAAAGTTGATATTTCCGTTAATAACTTTAAAATTCTTAAATCATTAAAATGTCCGTCCTCTCTCCGTATTTATGAATCTTTGTGCATTAAATTTCTGAACTCCAGCTTAAATATTGATTCTAGCTGTTACCCCCTTTATATTAATTAGAATGCCTACCAACTAAATTTTTCTGTTTTTCCCCTTGACCCTGTCTCCTTTTCGCCTCAGTTGTTTGAGGATGTCAAGTGAGCATGGTATGTTTCGTGCACTTTTGCGTCTTTTCATTTAACTTTTATTAGTGAAGTTTTTAACTAATTTGTTTGAATGTTTTTAGTTTTAAAGTTTTACTTTTATCATGTGTTATTTGTCATGTATATAATTTTAATTTTAATTTTTGTTTTTGGCTTATGCTTGTTTTACGCTTTTTAATTTTTATTCTTTAAGTGGTTTTATTTGTGCTATGAATTAGTTTGTTTTTGACATTCGTATATTTTTTTTTTTGTCATGCATTAATTTTAGCTTTTTATTTATTAGGCCTTGGAAATGGGTAGAGTTGCCCGAAACGTCGGCTGCAGCCAAATATAATGACTTTCTTGCTCTACGTCTTCGTTTTTATCCTAAATGTAAAATTACGTCTCCTTAGGAGGGATCCTATTTCATATATATATATATATATATATATATATATATATATAACACTATATATATATATATATATATATATATATATATATATATATATATACAGGGTGTCCCATAAGTCGGGCATCATAGGAAAAAATAATTAAAAAAGGCAAAACAAAAGCTTTTATTTACAGAACGTGCTATTGTTCCGTAGCCCATTCACAAAATTCCATCCGCCGGTCGGGATCATCTTCGCTTAATTTCTGTAGGATCTGAAGTTTATATGGATGCCATTTGTGAGCCTCAAGAATGCGATGGATGCTACTTTTCGACACTCCTGTCTCGGCGGACAATCGCCGAAGAGACTTATTGGGACTTCTGTTAAAATGAGCCAGGATAGCAGTCGCTGTATCATCGTCAGTGGACCTCCTTGAAGGTCCACTGCGTGGTTTATATTCTATGGATCCTGTTTCCTTAAACTTTGCAACAAGTCTGCTAACACAACTCTGTGTTAATGGCTCGCGGTCTGGATGCAGTGTGTTAAATTCAGCAGCGGCCTCTCTTTGACTCCGATTTCCTATGAGTAGAATTATCTGGATTCGTTCTTCCTTGCTCACAGACATTATGGCCTGTAGAAAGAGAAAAATATGAATTATGGTTTGTAGAAATAGAAAAATATGAATTTCTCCTATGATGCCGGACTTATGGGACACCATATATATATATATATATATATATATATATATATATATATATATATATATATATATTTACACACGCACTTAATATTCATATCAAAAGTCCATTGCTGCACACTTCGTGGGAAAGGAAATATATACATCTTATACCTTTGTCAATAATTGCTTTGGCAAATTAATTACTCGCTTCGTAGGCACTCTTCAGAGAGAGTGGTTATTTTGCCTTCGATCTAATCAATTTCTTCTGTTTCATTGACCTGTCAATGCAAAACAGCTTTTGATAATTAGCAAAACAAGCAGTTTCTTGCAAGGAACCATTATTCATATGTTATGACTATAAATGAAAAAGAAATCCTATATATCAGGTTACTAACGATTTTCCACGTATAGACTATTTATGCATTCAGGACAAAGGGATGTCGGTTTCTTTATATATATTGTGGAAGAACCTTTCATATCAATATATGGAGTTTAATCAGTGTGAGATCCTTTTGAAGTATAGATCTATCTTATTTTTTTTTGCATATTGATAGGTTAATAAACAAACTATTTTCTTATATATATATATATTATATATACATACATACGGAAACATTCAACCAATTTAAGAAGCTTTGCACTGAAAGAAGTTGTAAATAGATTAACTGGGATGAAAATATTTAAGTAATATAAGGTTTCGTGATATCTAAGTAAGCTTTAATAATACGGTTAACATGATACTTATTATGCTATTCAATAAATTTATAGAAAATAAAGTTCTTTGATATAGTACAGGGTGGGCGGAAAGTAGCTCCCTATTTTGGATTGGTAAAAAAATACGTATATTATCCATTTATTTCAGAAGAAATAATATGAAAAGGTAGGCATACATGGTAGGTTTTCTCTAAAATTCAATGTGGGCTCCAAATCTTTCCACCAGCTTCTGGAGCCGCCCAGGAATGGTGTCCACTGATTTTAGCAGGAACTCCGGCGGGATGGAGGACATGACTTCCCGAATTCGGTCCTCCAGTTCTTCCAATGTCCTCGGTTTGGTGCGGTAGACTTCTTCCTTTACCCACCCCCAAAGAAAGAAGTCGCACGGTGTCAAGTCGGGGCTCCTGGCTGGCCATTGATGTGGACCACGACGACCCATCCAACGCCCAGGGAAGTGGGCATCCAGCCACTCACGGACAACAAGAGCGAAGTGCGGAGGGGCGCCATCTTGCATAAATATCAGATCGTCGATGTTCTCCCATGTGCTGACAACCGGCCAGACCTCGTTTCGCAACGTAGCAAGGTACCGCTCAGCATTCATGGTGTTGCGCAGAAGGAACGGGCCCACAACCTGATCTGAGGTCATACCACACCACACCATTACACTGAACCGATTCTGCCGTTTTTCAGCGGTAACCGTGCGACTTCTTTCTTTGGGGGTGGGTAAAGGAAGAAGTCTACCGCACCAAACCGAGGACATTGGAAGAACAGGAGGACCGAATTCGGGAAGTCATGTCCTCCATCCCGCCGGAGTTCCTGCTAAAGTCAGTGGACGCCATTCCTGGGCGGCTCCAGAAGCTGGTGGAAAGAGTTGGAGCTCACATTGAATTTTAGAGAAAACCTACCATGTATGCCTACCTTTTCATATTATTTCTTCTGAAATAAATGGATAATATACGTATTTTTTTACCAATCCAAAATAGGGAGCTACTTTCCGCCCACCCTGTATATATTCTTGTGCTAATGTACTGGTATTAAGATCAAACATTTACAATCAATTGGGATGTGCGTTGTCTGATTCTTTCGAATCTTCATGTGGAGTAAGTCAAGCGTCTTTGCTATTGCCCCCTACTATTTAATGCGTGTATTAATTGTATGTCTAATATACTTTATAAAAAAATGTAATGGTGGGACTGTTTAACCTCCTTCGTAACAGCTAAGGTCATATGATAGAGGGAACCTACAGCTTTACGTGGGATCCGAACGACGGGTCACTACACAATCTAGGCACAGAGGACGGTCCCCCATCCAACAACAACCCAGATCCAATGTCGCTTAACTTCGCTAATCGACGGAAAGCTGTGTTACGACATTGGCCGCAACGTAGCCCATTTTCTTTGTAATGTCAACGTTGGTGCTTCTTAAAATAGAAAATTAGAATACATAACTTACTTTATACGGCTAATATGATGTTCATCAGCCTATCAGCTAAAGGGCTAAAGTTCTCATTAAACGCTTGAAAACTATGTAGAAGAAGAGGACATTGAGTTCAATGTAAATAAAACAAAAGTTAAATAGTTCTATCCTAAAGTCTCGAGAGTAAAATATACAAATATATTTAAATTAAATAGTGTTCCTATTAATCAGGTATATGAATTTAAGTACCTGAATGTCATATTGTATCTAGTTTCTTAAGAGATATAATATTAATACGATCCCAGTATTAAGAAAACGTACCATAACTTATGTGCAAAATCAAATATGCTAATAAGTAAATTAAAATATTGTACATCAGAGATAAAAACCAGTTATTTCGAATGTTTTGTTCTTGCTTATTGCCAGCAACCGTGGGGAAGGTATAATGAAAACACAGAGAAAATTGAATCTGGCGTACAATAAAACATTTCGAATACTACACAGCTTGCCACCTGGATGGACGTCTTCCCATATCTTTGCTTCTCATGAAGTACCTATATTTTCTTGAAAAACAGTAAGCAACCTCAGTGCAGCTTAATGTACCGAGTACGTTACTCGAATAATTCTTTAGTTGAAGCCCTGGTTCGTTCATGTCGTATATTTTCCAAAATGGTGAGAGAGCATTTTTATTGAAACTGAATGCTAAGTCCAGTCAAAGGTTGTCTTCTGTTTGGACTATTAAGACTCTTATTTATGTTTTAACTCTCCATATAATTTGCATCCTTTACTTTGTCTTTTACCGTCTTAAAGGTTAATTATTAATACCTTTTTTGTAGTCTTTTCAATTTTATTACTGTATAATTAATTGTATTGTTTATTACCTTCATGCATATTGTACTTTTCTGAAATTTATATCCTGCCAACTGACTGAAGATTATCATATATATATATATATATATATATATATATTTAACTGCAAACAACATACAGTATAATTAAGGTAAAGAACGACGCTTGTGTAGAAGAGCGTTCCGCACAAGATGAGGAGGGAGAACGAGCAAATGAAAAATGAGGTACCTCCCAGGAATCGAACCCGGGATCATCCAATTGCCTGTCGGATATGCTAACCACTGCACCAAGGACCACGATTAGTCAGTACTCGTAATTCTCCTACATACGACTGATACGAGCGGAATCAAATGCCCTGAGGGGACACCTACGCATGCCGTATATATATACATTTTAACAAAATGTACGGCATGAGAAGGTGCCCCCTCAGGGCATTTGATTCCGCTCGTATGTAGGAGAATTACGAGTACTGACTAATTGATGTTCTTGGTGCAGTGGTTAGCATATCCGACTGGCAATTGGATGATCCCGGGTTCGATTCTTGGGAGGTACCTCATTTTTTATTTGCTCGTTCTCCCTCCTCATCTTGTGCGGAATGCTCTTCTACACAAGCGTCGTTCTTTACATATACTGTATATATATATATAAATTTTTATCTTAAAGAAATAACATTGAATAATAGAAAAATGGATTTACGATATAATTTATATATTCTCGGGTAAACTAATTTAAATTTTATTTTCTATATAGAAATTTATTATATTTATAAAACAGTTTATAGGAAAACAGCGCATTTTTATATACATTGAAAATAATTTACTATAAGATAGAAATTATTTTGGCAAGTTATAGGTTCAAGAAACTAAGCCCTAATAATAATAATAATAATAATAATAATAATATATAATATATATATATATATATATATATATATATATATATATATATATATAGAGACATACTCTTTTACGAAAAAAAACGTTACTCTTAAAAGTTTAACCAATAAATTTGCATCCAATTTATCACCCGATGGTTGGTTGGTCAAATAAATTTCCTCCTTTTTCTTTACAGTTTATTATTATATTGAACATATTTGTTTTTGCTATTATCTTTAATCTAATCGTAAACTGTAATTTCATTTTGCTTATAAAATATGATCCACGCCCAATCTGTGCTTTATTGGAAGTGAAAAAAGAAAGAATAAAATTTAAATAATTCAAAGTGACTTTTAAAAGATATTTTCATGAACTTTGACCTCCTTTGACCTATCTGGATAGAGCAATTAATCCTAATACGAAGAGATCAGTTTGGTCATGCCATTTACCATTTTACGAGTCAACAATTTGACATTTTTTTTTCTATTGTCGAACTTTCTCATGCCATCAACTTGGCAGTGTGCGTGGCGTCCATCTTGGAATTTATTGACCAATCAGAAAGCTCGATAGAAAATGTTTTTTTGTAATTAATTTGTAAACAAATATTTGTAAACGTTGTCATGATTGGTCCGTAAATCTAATTCGATTAATTTAAATAAAATATAGTTAAAGCTGGAGTGTATATTATTTTTTCTTAAATTTACGATATCTAAATTATTTTTGTTCGATATGAAATCATAAATCTCATATTTTATTGTTACATTTAAATATAAGGAATAGAAATGCAATAAAGGACTAAATTCAATAAATAACTTTTGCGATATTTCATATGTCATCGATACGATATAAATTTCTCAGTTATCTGGATGTCCCGTACGAAAATTATACAGTAAAACGAAAGACTACTGAAATGCGTATATTTATATACACAAAATATATATTTAAAAAAATGAAATTCTAAAATTCAAGTAATAAATTTAAATATTTTAAAACTAAACTCTCGAAATTGATTGGATGATATTCGCGAGAACAGCTCTATTTGCCAATTTCGAATTCAGCACTCCCATTCTGTAGATACTCGGGGCGTGATCTTATCGACTCAGAGGCTAGTCCTACAAGGTGATATCTGGGTATTTGATATTCCGGTTTAATATCTCAGTTACTCTAATTAAGGTATGATCTACAATGCGTTACTTGTACTGAAGAATCATTAATATTCGCTAAGCATTTTACAGTCCCATCACAAATGTCTTCTCTGGGAATTATCTCTCCTCCTTTTTATTTTTTGGTACCTCAAAGTAGCCGCGAAAAGATGAGCTTCTGCCTAGCTTCCAAATGCGTCCTTATCAGTGAGACAGTGCGGCAGATTGCTTTGGACGAATTTTCTAGAGGGGCTTTGGCCGAATGCTCCACTGTGGCACTTCGACTGAGATATGGCCAAAGAACGCCAATCATTTGGCTCTGTTTTGTCTCGCATCACTGATGGAAACTAAAGTTCGAACAATGGAGTAGCTTCTCTCTCTCTCTCTCTCTCTCTCTCTCTCTTAATAGATAATTTATTATCAAAGTAATCGTATACAGAATTAATTTTAATATATCCAATATTTCTGCGTCGCATTTAATAGAAAATGTCATCAATAATAACTGAATAACAATTCTCAAATCACAACATATATATATATATATATATATATATATATATATATATATATATATATATATATATATATGTATATATATATATATATAGTGCGGTTCTAAATATGGATGTAGTGTAAAAAACACTTTTGTATATCAGATTCTATTCAGTTGAAGAAACTTTCACAGCTGAATTTTATCAAATATACAAAAAAATATTGAACGACTTTAAGCAAACAAAAAATATTTCAAAATTATTAATGTTTTGTATGGAATCTGATACATCTTTGTTAATGTTTAAAAAAATTATATTGCAATGATAATAATAATAATAATAATAATAATAACTATTGTTGTTATTATTATTATTATTATTATTATTATTATTATCTGATCAATTAATTAATTTAATTTTTTAAAAATCTTTACTAATTTTTGTACTTGCATTCTAGGGTCTCTCTCTCTCTCTCTCTCTCTCTCTCTCGTACACACACACACACACACACACACATATACCCAGGAACCGACAAGACCTAATTTGAATCCTAATCCAGATGATGGATTGTGAATCGCATTTCGAAAGACTTAAAGAATTAAGACAACTCATTTATATCAATTAGAGACTCGGGGTACAATTTAACATAACGGATATATCCTGTGGTAAATGTGTATAGCCTCTAATGTGATCTCGGAGTGGGTATACGCCGTGGGTATGGACACGCCAGTTCCGAGTTTTGGAATGAAAATAAATTTGTACGTTTGGTTTTATTAATTTTCATTAATTTCCTTTTGGTTGTGAGACGTTTTGTGTTATTTTAATTGGTAATTCGTGTGTGGTTTGGTCAACGTGATGAATGAGATAGAAAGGAAGAAGAGAGAGAGAGAGAGAGAGAGAGAGAGAGAGAGAGAGTGTTGAAGGCTAACAAAGACCCTAAGATCCATTCCAGGCTAGCGCAAGTAGAAAGTAGAAAAGTTAGAAATAGCAATGAAAAAAAAGGACACTGAAAAATTTAAACCATGCTTACATTATAGACGTGTAATAGTAATAGTAACGTATAGAACAGACAACGTTCTCTCTCCATCCTCTCCCAGCCACTGCTGACAGAAAATAGTGGCGAAAGAAGATTTATAGGAAAAGCAAGAAGTTCAGAGTTCATTCACACCATGCGTACACTTATTTCGTGTACCCAGTTGCGCGTTAGATGACAGCGGAAAATAAAGGATAACACGAATACTAAACTACTAATCTAATCTACGCCATGCATTTTTTTTTTTAAAGTTATTATTTCATCATTTCTCCATAGCCTGCCAAAGCCACCATATCAAAGACTTATCATATATTGCGTCCGATTACAAAGAAAATACTATGCATTTCCATAAAAGACTTATTGATTTTTGAATTGAACAACCTCTACTGATAAAATAAATACAACACTTTCACAATTTACAATGATATAAATAATTGTGAAACAAGACCACCCACTCCACCCAACCCAGCCCACCAAGCTTTATGCTTTACTGGTAGGCGAGTGTCTGAGCGTGTTTTCTGTAATTGGATGTCTGTCAAGTGTATGTGTTTGCCAACTCTTTGAATGTCGCAAGTATTCAACTTGGGTCTCCCGCCGTGTTTATGCGGTAAGTGATATATTGCGTTAGTCATACTTCGCGGTGTTGTGCCATCACGAGAACGGAGAAAATCTCTTTCCGGCGAGGCATATCAATGGAGCCCTGTATCCATCGGCGTGTACTTGTCCCTTATGGAGAATGAAAGTGTTTCATGGGTGATCACCCATTGTTGCCACGACGGCGAATTCAGGAGTCTCCCACTTAGAGGTGTTTAATAGGCAAGTGATAAAAAATGAGTTGCTCGATGGTTAATCATGCTATGTGGGACACAAAACTATCAGAGGAATCTTTCTAAAGTTGGGGGAAGACTAAGTGTAGGAGAAAATTTTTAAACAAACATAAAAGAACACTGGTCCAGAGTCTACCTCCAACTGGCCAGACCTACAATTTCAGAATTCCCCATCATGCCCGTCGCCAAGGGGGGGGCCAGGTGGTGCCAGGCCCCCCCAAATTGAGTTGGTGCTCCCCAGAAAAATAGTAGGTACTATGATAATATGACGTTATTTTATTTAAAATGTTTGATGTGCCCCCCTAATAAACACAGGTGCCCCTCCAAATAATGCATAATAATATGCACAATTTTCACTCGCGAAATTTATTTATTTTTAGTGCGAAATTTGATGTACAATAATTAAAACTAAAGTTCCATTGTAATCAAGTAGCTTCCTTGGAGAGTATGACTATTCGGAGGTTTTGACTCCCGAGAGATTCATCAAGTTTTCCATCATCTGAGAACGCCCAGTGCTCTGAAGCCAGACCCGGCCAGCACCTCCTACTACAGTTATTGCAAAAAGGAACATCACTACTTCTAAGGCTATACTGTATAACTATAAAATTTTCTCCAGCAAGCTACATTAGATATTCCGCGATTTAACTGACAAGTACTAACATTCCTACACTAAAAACCCAAGTAAAGGCCCTAAAATCGAAAACATCTATTCGGAGAGAGAGAGAGAGAGAGAGAGAGAGAGAGAGAGAGAGTGTGTGTGTGTGTGTGTGTGTGTGTGTATCCTCAGTTTTCCGGTTTTAGTCCGAAGATTTGGTTCAGTTAACGCATTCGCACACACACACACACCACACACACATAAACACACACACACACACACACACACACACACACACACACATATATATATATATATATATACTGTACATATATATATATATATATATATATATATATATATATATATATATATATATATACTGTATGTGTGTATATATATATCAGGTTGTAACATAAATTCTGCTCGATTAGAAAACGGACGATAGATAATAATAGAATAACCTCAAAATAATGTGAAATAGTTTTAGAAATGTTGCAAAATACACGCGGCGACAGGTTCGCACATGTTTTATCACGATACAGAATGACTTAGGCTAGTGTAGGATTAGGCTAATGAATATTTTCTCTGGTGTTTTTCATACGGTTACAACACCACCCCTACGATATTATAGTAACTGAAAAAACATAGGGCCCACGAAAGAGCATATTCGACATGTGATGCTGTATGAGTTCCATAAAGGATCTAACGCTAGTGAATCCGCAAAAAACATTCAAAGAGTTTATGGAAATGATGTTGTGAGCGAATGGATGTGTAGGAGATGGTTTGAGAAGTTCAGAAATGGAGACTTCAGTCTGAAAGATTGTCAATGAACAGGACGACCAAATGAGTTAGATGAAGAGTTGCTGAAAGCAACAGTGGAGGAAAACCCAACGGTAACTGTAAGAGAACTTGGCCTGCAACTCGGCGTTAGCCATATGACCATTCATCGTCATTTGAAGCTGTTAGGAAAAGTAGTGAAGGTTGAAAAATGGGTACCGCATGATTTATCACAAGCGAATCTTCAACATCGAATCGATATTTGCACATCACTGTATTCTCGGCAACTGCAGGCACCGTTTTTTGAATCGGATCGTCACTGGGATGAAAAATGGGTCCTCTATAACAGTATTAAGCGTCGACATCAGTGGCTTAGCCGTAAAACAAAGCCTGAACCTCAGCCAAGGAATGGACCTCATCCAAAGAAAATTTTGCTATGCGTTTGGTGAGATATGCAAGGCATTATTAATTTTGAGCTTCTGCCAGATAACCAAACAATCACAGCTGAAGTCTACTGCCAACAACTCCAACGACTGAAGATGGTATTACAAGAAAAACGTCCTGTATTAATTAATTGCAGTGTTCTATTCCACCACGATAAAGCGCGCCCTCACACTGCTCGAATCACCACTGCCCAATTGGAGGCATTTGGTTGGGAAAAAATGCCTCATCCACCTTATTCTTCGGACATCGCACCTTCAGACTACCATTTATTCAGAAGTCTGCAACACCACCTAGATGGACAAAAGTTGCAATCCCGAGAAGCTATCGAAAACGAAGTGATCGCTTTTTCTAACTCGAAACCAAGGGATTTTCTTCGAACGTGGCATAAAAAAACTTTTCTACAGGTGGAGGAAGTTATAGAAAAAAGAAGGGAATTATATTGATGATTAATTTGTCATTATGTCATTTAATTTTTGTGTGAATAAACTAAAAATTCGAGCAAATTTGTCCTTATAAGTCCTTTAATTTTTGTTTTGAATGAACTAAAAAATCGAGCAGAATATATGTTACAACCTTATATATTACATTGACTCACTGTTTACCTGGCAATGCTGCTGCGAGCTGCTGGTACCCTGAAATGGAGTATGTGATAAAATATTAAGCTTTTCATCTTCCTACTTAAGCTATGAATACATCGAATGATTAATATATATATATATATATATATATATATATATATATATATATATATAACTGCAATGACCACGAAGTATATTAATGTATAGAAACGACGTAAGTATAGAGGAGTGTTCTGCACACGAGGAAGAGAAATAACGAACAATGAAAAATGAGGTGACCGCCGGGAATCGAACCCAGGATCTTCCGATTGCTGGTCAGATATGCTACCACTACACCACGGGCCTCGATCAGTCAGAAGTCGTAATTCTCCTACATAGGGCAGAAACCAATGCCTTGAGAGGGCACCCTCGCAAATCGTGAATATGTACATTTAACTGCAATGACCACGCAGTATATTAATGTATACATTAATATATAATATACATTTAACGGCAATGACCACGCAGTATATTAATGTATACATTAATATACTGCGTGGTCATTGCAGTTAAATGTACATATTCACGATTTGCGAGGGTGCCCTCTCAAGGCATTGGTTTCTGCCCTATGTAGGAGAATTACGACTTCTGACTGATCGAGGCCCGTGGTGTAGTGGTAGCATATCTGACCGGCAATCGGAAGATCCTGGTTCGATTCCCGGGCGGTCACCTCATTTTTCATTTGTTCGTTATTTCTCTTCCTCGTGTGCAGAACACTCCTCTATACTTACGTCGTTTCTATACATATATAATTATATATATATATAGATATATAAAGGGTGTTCGGAAAGTCACTGTGCACTTATATTTATTTAATAGCATACAATAGTATAACATTGCATATATGATAGAGGTTATGGATGGGACCATCAGAACTTATAAAAGGTGTTTGAAAACTAAAAAAATAATAATAAAATAATTAAAAAATAATATAAAAATATAAATATAAAAATATAAAAATATAAAAAACATTAATTATATAAGTGCACAGTGACTTTCCGAACACCCTGTATATAGTGGCGCGGATCTTTCCGTTTGACTGCCGCCATTGAAACATAATTAAACTTTTTGTATTTTGTATTTTAACTGAAATGTCTTGATGATACAAAATAAGTTACTTTATAAAAAAGCTTTTCTTAATTTCCCCTTCAAATTTTGTTTCTTATAAACAATTTTAATTACTTTCAAGATCCATGCTTAATTTTTAAGTTTTAATCGTGTACTCAGAAAAATAAGGGGATCACCTGAAGATCAGGGCCTCCAGCCTTCTTAGTTATCTTTATAAGGCTAACTAACAAAAATATCACGACCTAACCTAACCAATCGTCAAGGTCGTACAGTTGACCTAACGATTGGTTAGGTTAGGTCGTAATATTTTCGTTAGTTAGCCTTATAAGGCTAAGTAAAGAAGGCTGGGGGCACTCACCTCTTATGTTTCAATGGCGGCAGTCAACGGAAAAGATCCAGTGGCGCTCATAAGTATTCGTACAGAAAAGTATTTCATTTATATTCGTCCTTATATTTTGTACCGGGTGTGTATAAAGTAACACAAGTGAAGAGACAAATCCGATTTGAATTATACTAACGCGAGTGAACATGGACACGTAATAGTTATTACACGTACTTTTTATAACAACTGTATATTCGATAGTAAGTTTATAAGAGTTTTTTTAACTTGTAAAAACATTTTCAACACAAGCTAAAACTAGTTTAAAACCAGTTCAAATCGGATTGTCTCTTCACTTGCGTTACTTTATACACACCCTGTATATGCCAAGGATAGTTATGAAAATTTACCGTTCATTTTGAAAAAAATTTAAAAGTAAAAAAAATTAGTTTAACTCGAACATATAATGTAAAATATCAAAAAATTTTATGAAAATTAAAAAAGTTAAAATGCAAAAGTTTCCGTACATTTATTTACAAAATTATTTAATACTCTGTGTAGTCACCTTTTGCTTGAATGACTGCAATGATTCGCTTTGAATATTTTTCTACAAGGTTTCGACATCTCTTAGTAGAAATTTTAGCTCATTCTTCTAAAGAAAATTGTTGAAATTCATTTAGATTCGAAGGGTTTCTCTTGCGGACAGTTTTTCTCAAATCACCCATAAATTCTGAATTAAATTGAGATCTGGGCTTTGACTGGACCACTAGAAAAGTTTGAAATTCTTATGTTGAAGCCATTTCATGTTGCTCTTACTTTTACGTTTTGGATCATTATTTTGTTGCAGTACCCATTTGCGACACATTCGCAACTCCTGAATTGAATGAAAGTAAATACATTTTCTTCTAAAACTTCCTGATATTTCTTCGAATTGAAGATTCCACTGATGACAACAAGCCTTTCTGGATCAGAAGCACTAGAGCATCCCCAAAGAAGCAAACTATCACCACCATGTTTAACCATAGGAAGGATGTTTTTTCTTCGAATGCAGTATTTGATTTTCGCCAAACATACCGTTGCTCGTTATTCCCGAATAATTCAATTTTGGTCTCGTCTGTCCACAGAACTTTCTTTTAGAATGTAAATCCATCATTTGATGATCCTTGGCATACTTTAAACGAACTTCTTTGTTTTTCTTTTCGTAGCATAGGTCTTCTTTGTGCAACTCTTCCATGTAGACAATTTTTTCTCAATGTACGACGTACAGTAGAGGGATGGATAATTGGATATCGATCTTAGGCAGTCTTAATGTTTGGCAAATATCATCTGCAGTCGCAGGTGGGTTAGCAGCAGCCATTCTTTCAATCCGTCTAGCTATACGCTCTGAAATCTTACAAGGTCGTCCACACCTTGGTAGAGTTTTGATTATTCCAAAGCCTTTCTAGTTCTTTATAACTACAGCAACAGTCGTAAATGGAATTCAAAAGTCTTCTGCTATCTCTCTTCCTGTAACTCTTTCCAGACTCGTATACAGCAATAACAGATGTATTGAGATCTGTGGACAGCTCTTCACGACGATGACCCATTGCTTACTAATGGCTTGTACAGTCATCCGTCTTCCACGAAAATTCACAGACAACGTTCTAGAATTCAGAATTACCAACAGTCTCTAATCAATAAATAGCCAACTACTGATAAAATTTTAAATTCTTCAAGCCTAAGGTGGACACAAAATATTTAATAATTTTGTAAATAAATGTACGAAAACTTTTGCGTTTTAACTTTTTTTTATATATTCTTAAAATTCTTTGATTGTTTTACACTATTTGTTGGAGTTAAACTAATTTTTTACTTTAAAATTTTTTCCAAACGAACGGTAAACTTTACTTTCCATAACTATCTTATAAATGGTACAAAAGATGAAGACGAATATAACTGACATACTCATCTGCACGAATACTTATGAGCGCCACCTTGGTTTTGCTTCCCCCGAATTGTTCATTCTGACGAAAGTCAAGCTTATCACTCCACCTTAAACCTACAGTTTAACGTGGAATCCGAACCACGCGCCACCAGCAGCCCAGCGTCTTAACCACTAGGCTACCCAGGGTACACATTTATTTACGAACCAATTTTTTGTCAGCTGGGTTTTACTGCGCGCCGGCTGCCGTCACTGGGTCTCGATCCCGAGGCCGATGGATTGGTAGTCAGCGACGCTAACCACTGCACCACCGAGCACATATATATGTATATTGTAGGGTTAGCATCGTTGACTACGAATCTATTTGCCCTGCGTTGGCAGACGGAGCGCAGCTCGCCCAGCTTTTCATCGAAGTTTCCTTTGTATGGTATACGAATGGGTACCATAAAATACTCGCCCCCTCTCAAATGATGCGGGGCTGCAGAAGGGTTGAACACAGGTCGGGCTTGAACACTGGTTCAAAACCCAAAACCGGGGGGGGGGGGGGGGGAATAATATATACTGTATATATATATATATTTTTTTGGTTTCAAAGTATGACCGCTTATGGCCACCAAAAGAAAGGTGGATAACAGAGCGAACACAGAACGAAGACTATGGAACAGCTAACGGAAATGAACAATGGACGGGGGGGGGGGAACCCACAGATAGAGAAAAATCATAGCGGAGTCACAGTCGGTAAGAAGTCGGGAATGAAGGAGGAAGGAGAACAACCCGGTTACCGAAAAGTAGGGACCTTCAGATAGAATAGCGCCAAGCCTATTACAACGCCCGACGCCTCATCAAAAAGGGAAAATACTCTGCGCGCAGCGCAGAGTAAAGCGGACACTCCACCAGGAGTGGCAACTGAAGTGGAACATTACAATTGGGACATCGGGGCACCCGATCCCCGGCCATCAAATAGCCATGGGTCAGGTGGGTGTGGCCAATAGGGAGGCGGGCCAGAGCCACCCTCCTTATGGCGAGACCGATAGAAGGAAGAGGCCCAACATCCCAATTTGGGTTTAATCTTGCAGAGTTTGTTATTTGTAGCGCCATCCCAGCAACTCTGCCACCGGGAGCGCAAAAACCTACGAAAACCAGGGATATAATCGGAAAAGGGGAAGGACATGAGTGAAATCTGTAGTCGGCACGCGGAACGGGCAGCTTGATCGGCAGCCTCATTCCAGCCACGTTAAACATGTGCAGGGACCCAGCAAAATACCACCTCCTTGCCACCAGAAGTGACAAGGATATGGCACAGTAACTGGATACGTCGGACCAGTGGGTGACGGGGTCGAAACACTCCAAGCTATCCAGGGCACTGCGGGAATCCGAATAGATGACAAACGACCATCCGGATGCTCCTGCACCACCTCCAGAGCGCTCAGAATGGCATAGAGTTCCGCCGTGAAAACGGAAGCCTCATCAGGGAGGCGGGTACATCGGGGAGCAAGGGCAGACGACTGGGGAACAGCCGCAGCCCCAACGCCCCGACGACCTCGAGCCATCTGTGAAGACCGAACACATGCAGAGTGACACGCTGTATGCTGAAGGAACAGAGACCGAAGCAAGGCAGAGTCAGAATCGGCCCTGCGAACGGGGCGCAACGCCCTACAGCATGTAACAGGGGTGCTCTCCCAAGGTGCAACACCCCGAAGAGACCGGTATGACGGATGGAGGAGGAGCGCCCATACCATCGAGGAGGAGGTCACCGTGTCGGTGAAATACCAACCCCCATCCCGGCAGAACGCCTCTCAACCACCTCGAACAGAGGAGAGTTGGGAAGACGGAGAATCCGGAGACAGTGCTTGGCAATGAGGAACGACCTCCGATCCTCCAAGGGAGGGATGTCGCACTCAAACCTGCGACTATCAACCGGAGAGGAGCGGAAGGCGCAGATGACATGCGCAGTCCTCTAGAGAGGACCGGGTCCAGTATCCGAAGGGCCGTACGGGAGCGGAGTCATACACCACACTCCATAGACTAATTTTGATTGTACCAGGGACACGTACAAACGGAGTGTCCGCCTATTGCGCCCCATGTAGTATGAGACAATGTCCCAGCAAATCCAGGGTATGTCTTGTAGTCTCGCGCAGCCTGCGAAGGTGGGGAACCCAGCTCAAACGCTATCAAAGACCATGCCCAGGAACGTATTGACTGAACGAGGCCAGAGGCTGACCCCCGAGTGTAAGATTAAAGGCCGGGACGGCGCCGGATCCCCGTCTCCCGACGGAAGGAAGGCCGCACACGAAGTCTTCGGGGAAGACAGCGTAAGGCTCACCGACGACGCCCAGCTTTCAACCCGATTGACCGCGAGTTGGACTTGCCTCTCCACGAGGGGGAACTCGTCTCCGCGGCATAGACAGCCAGATCGTCAGCGTAGATGGAACAACGCACCGAGGGCGAGAGGGCCCCCTGTAGCGCAGACATGACCAGATTGAAGCAGGAGATGCCCAAGACACCCTGAGGCACCCCTCCTCCTGAACATGCAGATCA
The DNA here is from genome assembly GCA_023014485.1 of Bathynomus jamesi. Taxonomy (NCBI): domain Eukaryota; kingdom Metazoa; phylum Arthropoda; class Malacostraca; order Isopoda; family Cirolanidae; genus Bathynomus; species Bathynomus jamesi. The sequence continues at coordinate 93,884 of JAJOZX010008240.1, read as the reverse complement.
GATAGGGCCGCCCATTACAGACGCGGAAAATGCAACGGCAGAGGAAGTACGAATAAATGTGGGCAAAAAGCCCACCAAAACCAAGAGACTTCAAACGGTCCATGACAACTCCCCGACGGGTCGTGTCATAGGCCTTTTGGACATCGAAAAAGACGGCCAGAACAAGATTCCGGCGGGAAAAGGCCTCCTGTACATCATGACCAAGGAGGAGAAGGGGTCCAGAGTACCCCGAAATCGACGAAAGCCATACTGGGTCGGGGGTATAACCCAACGACTCCAGTGTAAAGGAAAGTCGGACGGCCACATCTTTTCAAGGAGCTTGCATAAGCAGCTCGTCAAGGCAATAGGCCGATAGCCCGCCACCTCCGCCGGATCCTTCCCGGCTTAGGTATCGGGACCACAATCGCCTCCTCCAACGGGAAGGGAACGACCCCTCAACCCACATCCGGTTGAAAAGATCCAGCAAGAAGTGTAGGGCCATCGGGTGCAGGTTCCAAATAAAGTCATACGGAATGTCATCAGGGCCAGGGCGGAAGAACAACGGGTTGCCAAGGCAGCCCGAAGTTCCGCATCGTAAAGAGACGGTTATAGGGCTCGTTCCCAGGCGGCGGAACGTAACATCCGACAAAGGACGATCCGCAGCTGAAGACGAAACGGGCAAAAACCGCAGCAGTAGGATCCGAAAGGAAGCCGTCCCGTCCCGAAGGACAGGGCGACGAGCAGGGACCGGCTTCCCCTCGATACTACGTACCTTCCGCCACACAGCAGCAGAAGGGGTAGACGAGAAATGCCAGACACAAAAGCACGCCAAGAGGCCCGACGGGCCAACTTGAGGTCCGGCGGGCGAAAGCCTTCGCCCGCCGCATCTCAATCAAGTGGTCCGTGCGCCGGTGCGGTGGAAGCGGCGCGTTGCCCTCTTCCTCTCACAACGCCTGGTGACATGCTGGAGTCCACCACGGGACGCACACGTCCGCGGGTTACCGGAAGATCGAGGAATACAGTCCTCCGCGACGCCCATCACCACCCGCTCGAAGAACTCCAAGCTCTCATCCACGAGCCAAAGTCCAACACCGAACGGGCAATGACGGAACGAGCTCTGAAGGATGGCCAGTCAGCCCGCGCCAGGTACCACCTCGGTCGAGACGAGACACCCGGCTGCGATCCGACCGGCTCAAGACAGATTGGGTAATGATCACTGCCATAAGAGTCCCCCAACACCCACGCGAAGGAAAGCCCATTAAGGAGAGACATACCCGCAACATTAGTCGACCGGACATCTCCCCAAGCCGGGTCGCGACTGTTAAAGTCCCCGAGGAGGAGAAACAGTTGCAACACCAACTCGCGAACCGCGTCGCGAGAAGGAGGGTCATAGGGAGGAATATAAATCGAGCAGGCAGTGTACTGGCGATCTAAAAAGAGCCAGCACAGCCACAGCCTGCAAGGAGTACGAAGAGGCACACCTCGCGAGGGTAACGAATGATGGACATAAATCGCCGCACCCCGCCGGCGTGTGTGCTCATCCGGGGAGCAAGGGAAACCAACATAGCCAGAGAGACGAGGGAGCCCCCGCGCAGCCAGGATAGTCTCCTGGAGACAAACGCAGGAAGGCCCCTCGCTCTCCAGCAGGGAGGCAAGGTTCTCCCAGTTAGCTAAAAGCCCCCTACAGTTCCAATGCAAAATGGAACTGTAAGGGGAAGGGGCATTATAAGAAGCAGAGAAAGCAAAGAAATAGTCACGGACCAAGCTGAGCACTGAGCAGCAAACTCAGCGGTCCGTAACCAGGGACGGAATCGGCTTCCCCGACTCACCCCGGACGGGGAGGGTAGGGGCCACAGGGGGCAAGCCCGGGAGACGAGGATCCTGATTACAGGAGGCCACAGACTCCGCAGCTGCCTCACACGTAGTAGAACGAGAGTGGGAAAGTGGAACAGCGAGTTCAGAGGGGGGCTCCCTTAAGGGGGGCAGAGGAAGCGACGAGACAGGCCCAGCCGAAACCCCCGACTCCCCACCAGAGGTGGGGCAGGGCGAATCAGATGTTCGAGGGCTCGTCACACCAGACAAGTGCTGACGGGGGGGGGTCGAGGAAAGATTCACCACAGGTGGGAAAGGTAGATCCAGGAGAGAGACCCGACCACTCTCAGCAGGAACCGAAGGAAGAGAGACTCCATGAAGAAGGGCCAGGCCCCTCTCGACCGAGTCCACCGTGGAACCGAGTCAGTAATCGAGGGTGTCATGGGCGGTGTACCTCAACCGACACCCGGACACAAGTTGGGGCACCGGGAGGTGACGCCCACCAGCCCTCCGTATAGGGGGGGGAGTCCCGAGCGGATTAGGAGCGGCGCGCCGCTTCCCCTCCGATGAAGAAGGGGAAGCAGGGCGAGCAGTGGTCATGGACGGGTCTGGAGGACTCCGACCACGGTGACGCTTCCTCCTCCCCTTCAGGGCATCACCTTCCCCACCCGAGAGACGGGTAGGCAAGGATCCAAACCCCAAGGCCGGAGAGGGAGAAGGGGCACTTGTAGGCAGGGAATCAGACGGGATGACTGAAAGTGAGGCAGGGGAACAAGAAGGTCCCGCGGCGCCAGGAAGACCACCAACCCCCGGAACCTCTAGGGGGCACCACTCTGGTAGGCGCCGGGGTAGCACGGGAGGGGCCCGAGGACCCACCGGAGCCAAGAGCTGCAGCATAGAACAACCCCCGCCTCGGCTCCCGGTTACGGACCCTATCGCGCGCCTCCCGCGCACTAAGGAATTTGGTAGTCCTTAAGGACCGCACCTCGAATTCAAACTTGAAAACGGGGCAGTCCCGAGAGGAGGAAGGGTGGGCCCTCGAGCAGTTCGAGCACCGCGTGGGCTTCGTGCATGGGGGAGGGTGCGCAGGCCCACCGCAGCGGACACATAGCTTACCGTCACGGCGGCACGCAGAGCTAACATGGCCGAACCGGTTGCAGCCAAAGCAGCGAACCGGGTCAGGCACATACGGCCGCACCGAAAACTCGCACGACCGGCGATCACCCCACGCCCAAGAACACTGGGTCGGAGGCACAAGGGAGTCAAAGGTCAGGAGCAGACGAGCGGACGGGGTAAGAGCACCATCCCGGCGCGACGAAAAGCGGAAGACCTTCGTTAACCCCTGGGGGCAAGATCCTCCTGCAACTCGCCAACCGGGATTGACAGCGGACGGGAAGAGAAAATGGTGCCCTGACAGCTATTCAGCTGCGGATGGGGAGTCACAGAAACTCTGCAACCCAGAACATCCTGCAACTGTAGAAGGGACTCAGTCACCCCCGAAGAACGGGACTTCAAAAGAAGAGACCAATCCCTCAGAGGGCGGATATCATAACGGCAGGGAACCCCCACCGTTTTAAGACGCTGAAACACCCGTTCCGAGTTGCCCGGAAGGGAGCCAGCGGAGGGGCGGAGAACAAGGAACCTGTCCACCGGACAGAAATTGACAGCAGAGACAGGTCCATGTGTGACGGTAACCGAGAGTGGGCGAGAGAACGAGGGCCGCGAAGACCCCGCCCTACGGCCACCACGAGTCCGGCCACGAGAGCCAGACGCCGCAGAGGACGAGAGGGGGCCATACGGCTTTAAGGTCAATCCAGCGAAGGCAGAGGCCGCTGAACGACCAGAAGTAGAAGTCTTATCCAAGGACGGACCAGAATCGTCAACTCAACAGGAGGGGTTGAAGTTTTGAAATTGTACCCATAAGCAATAGCATTACAAGAAAGACAGCCTCGGACCCAAGGCAATGCACCAATCCTCCGCTGCATCCTTCAAGGCGCAGGCCCACCGTCCGGGTAGCCCGACCCCCAACCTAACTGTCGTTTTAGAAAGAGCAGATTGGATCTCCGGAGATTTGTCCGTTAAGGGCCTAGCAAAGACCCAATCCAGACGCAGCAGCGGTCCGGGCGCCCAACCGTCCCCAGAGCACTGCTCAGCCACGGAGCGATGCCCCCAGCGGGTGCACCCGATGACCCCAAGACTGCAAAATACAAACAGAGGGGGGGGGATACTACAATTGACAGAGACCCAAGAACGAGTCAAGACAAGAGAAATTCCGGGAGATGCGGAAAAAAAAGGAAAAAAAAAAAAAAAAAAAAAAACGCAACTAGGTAACTCTTCGCCCACACCCCGCGAGGAGTTGAGGAAACCCCAACAACCCACGAGGTGTGCGAGCCCCCTCGGCCCGGCAAGCCCAAGTACCTAATCGAGGGTGTGTGTATATATATATATATATAAGTCTTATATAAAATGAATTATCCACAGCTATGCTCGCTTTTAAGATGGAGTATATTTGTATTCCATTTATGGGGTGAATGCTGATATACATATACAGTATAAATAACGAATGCAGTTAATTTCCTCAAAATTATTCAAAGTAAAGCCATTAAAACTAATGAAAACGTGGCCATTTTAGATAAAGTTCCATGTTTGTGCATTTGCCGTGATTTCTTTTATCGATTGCCGTTTCTTTTATAGAGATTACGCGCAGGGTATGAGTTTGCCCTGAATTATATATTGACCTGATCCAGATTTAAGTTTTGTCGCCATTTTGATTCTGGGCATGCGAGCTAGGTCATCCAACCCGATCCTATACCTGCAATATAGCGATGCATGCCTGAATTTTATATTGTCGATGGAACAGCTGTCGAAATAACGCACTATCTTACATACGCCACAGATATAATTGCGTTTATTTGAGCTCAAATTCTTTAATGAGAAACACATTATTATTATTATTATTATTATTATTATTATTATTATTATTATTAGTTCTCTCCAACCAATGCATGGTTGTTTACAATACGTTCATAAAAATACGTTTGGTTAACGGTATCTTTTTGTTGAACGTTTATAAAGTTTTTTATGCGAAAGTTTATTAAAAGCTTCGTTTTAGAACGTTTATAAAAATGTTTTATAAAAACGTTTGGTAAACGTATGTTTTTTTCGAACGTTTATTTATAAACGTTTTATGTGAACAATTAGTAAACTTATCGTTTTAGAGCATTTATAAACGTTTTATAAACGGATTATTTCAACGTTTAGTAAATGCATACATCTGTTTACCGCAGAGATCATTGCATGGTCGCTCCCAATAACGTTTTGCTTGCCTGGTCTCCAGAAACAAATGTTGGAAAATATTTGCAGATATAAATTCTCTCTCTCTTTCTTTCTGCATGCAACTCTCTCTCTCTCTCTCTCTCTCTCTCTCTTTCTCTCTCTCTTTCTAATTTCACATTAAATGAGACCTCCCCATGAAAAACCTTGAAGCGAACGTTCTCCTGTATAGTTGTACCCCTCCCTTAATTTCTTTAGAATAGAAATTGCGTTTAAGAATGTATTTCCATCTACAGTAAAATCAGTATCCATCAAACATTTCCAACAAAGACTCCGAGAAAAACAATAACTATACCTATATTTTTATCTATCTATCTATCTATCTATCTATCTATCTATCTATATATATATATATTTGATGTTATATCGAGAGGGTATAATAATTTAATATCGAAGCTATAACTTAACCCAACCTGACCTCAGCTGGGGTCAAACGAATTGAAAATTATAGACCGTAATTGGGTATATACCCAAGTTCATGAAAAGTTATTTACAAAGGAATCGTACTATAAATTTAATAAAATAATATAACTTGAATGAAATATAACCAAAGTAATTAAAATAACTAAAAAATTGGGCTGCCAAACCACTAAAATTAAGGTTTTCCAAAAAGATGTTTTAGATTGCTTGAAACCACGCATGCGATGGAGTTGGAAAAATAATAATATTAACTACTACTATTATTATTAGTAATATTATTATAATAATGATAATGAAAATAATAATAATAATAATAATAATAAATACAAAAAATTAAAAATTATTATAGGATATAATTTGACGTCTTTGTTCTTGTGTGGACTTATAAAGATTGTTTTACGTCCCTTCTTGATGCTAGATTTCCCCAAAGATTGTTTACAGTTGGATCGAGAGAAAAGGAAGCCAAAATTAATGTTTCATATCAAGGACCGAAGAGAGAGAGTTCATATAAAGAGGACCGGCAACGTGACGTCATAAAGTTTTTAAAGATATCGTATAATTTTTAAAAGGAAATCGCTAACAAAAAGGTTTATTTAATCCCTTTTAAAAGGTTTAGTTTTATGTACGTCGAAGACATCTGGGGTGTTTTTTTGGGAGGGGGGGGGTCGTTTTGTCCGATTTTAGGACGATAAAAGACCAATCTGTTCTTCTTCTTTTTTTTTTACTCGTTTTCGCTATTTGGATATTTATGAAGAACATAAATCCCTTGGAGGAGATTGGGGTGGGATTGTATTTCTATATACAACCTAATCCCACGAACGGAGCAATGAAAGAAATATCGTTTTTTAACGTATTTCTGAACGTTTTATTGAACGTTTATGAGGTTTAGTGACAGCCCCATTTCTTGCTGGGGTATTTCGATTTCTTTATAAGCTTTCTCCGATGTATAAGTGATACAACATTTAGAAGGTCACTTTCAGCTTAATGATATTCTCATTTCATTTATTGTCCGAGAATGAGAAGTCCCAAAGTTGGAATCTCGAAGGAGAAATTCTCAAATTGATCCATCTTCATTCCTAATGTAGGATTCCCACTTTAAGTTAGATCATCAAAGAAAATACCTATCGTGCTCACAATTGCGTCATTGTCTCTTTTTAGCCTTTCCCAAATCAGGTAACTCTTCCATGGGATTCCCAACCCAGAGTATTCCCAGTTGGGAACCCCGAATGGGAGTCGGAATGACATTGAGTGAGCAGTAATCCATTTAGAACGCATTGTAAATACATTCTATATAACGAGATTTGTGAAGCTGAAAAAATATTATACTAATGGCCTTATAGGAAAATTAGTTGTCTGGACATAAGTTTGTTCCTGGTCGTCTTTTTATTAAAAGCAAAACAAAAAAATAATAATAAATAATAAATAAATAAATAAACGAGGGACAAAACCTTTCACCCTGCCCTGCCCTACGACCCCCCCCCCCCCCTCCTCACGCACTCCCGTAACAATAATCTGGCCAAGATCTTCACTGAAAATTCGTGGTGTCATGCATGACTCATGACTAAGTGAGAAATAAGTCATTTATTCAATAATAATTCTGTAAATCTGACCATCTTTTAGTTATCTATTCCCGTAAAACTAAACAGAAGTTTAACCGATGCACTGCTGTTTTCCTTTACTAAGAAACCTCCCTCCTCAAAATCCATCCAAAGTCAAGAGAAACTTCAGGAAATTTAACTTCAATGAAATTTCATGGCCGAAATCAGTGACATTTTGTAAACCTGAGTTTCTGTATAGCTTAAGATCAGGAAGAAATAGCAGTTCCGCTATTCCGAAAGGCTCACTTATATATATATATATATATATATATATATATATATATATATATATATTTATTATTTTATCCAAGTTTATATGAAACAATAAATTTAATTTTCAAAGTTTTCTTTAACCTTAAGTCGAAGAGAATCGACAGTTTACGAACCTTTTAAATAATGACACACATTATTCACTTGCCAAATATGAAAAAAAAATGCAAAAAAAGAAAAAAAGAAAAAAAAAAAACCCACAGGTAATTACAGGTAAACTCGAAGCATTTTTACATCAGCTCCAAGAATGTACGTGTGCATGAATTATAGTAATTGTTAATTGGATTCGTAATTATCCTGATTTTTAAATAAGGTGAATAGTCATTTTCTTGAATTAAAAAGCTGTATACAAGTTGGCATTATATATATATATATATATATATATATATATATATATATATATATATATATATACACTATAATAAAAATAGAAATGTGTATATATACAAGCTGGCGTTTATATATATATATATATATATATATATATATATAAGGACAAGTATTGAACCTGGTGACCCTGTTTTTATCTAGTTTAACTGTTAACTTTATGAGGTCTTAAGTCATATATATATATATATATATATATATATATATATATATATATACACACACATGCATACAATACATGTATGAGTATATACAATCCCCTTATAAAGGTAATCTGAAAGAAATGTGTATAGATATATACAGTATATATATGTGTGTGTATATATATGCATATTAAATAGCTTTATCTGATCTATATTTAAGTCTTTTATCGCATTCCTTAAGCGATAATAAAATCACCTGTAAATGTAACTACATATTAGATTAAGCTATTGAATATATTAAAAGACTGTAAAGACGAGGTAAATAAAGGAATGTGCTGATTACGTTCCTCAATTGCCTTTTGCAATTGCAAACTTAAAACTTGTTGTAATAACTTGGAACATGCAAGCGTCCTTTAACGATCACGACGAGTAGACTTAAAAGGTCTTGCGAAGATGGGAAAAAGGGTATTATACGCCTTCTTAAATGCCCTATACCCACTTCTCCCCCCCCCCCCCCCTCAAACTCATCCTCCTCCCCACAACGCTTGATAAGATATTCAGTACGATACTCGTAATGTATGGTGTATGTTTATACGTATATATATACACAATCGCCACGCAGCTTATTCGGATTAGGTGACGCTAAGCGCCGTTATCTGTGGTCCGTAATTGTACGGGAGACGCGCCTTATGTGTGCGCGAACAAGTTGGCAGATGCGATTGTTCTAGAGGGTAAAATTGGGTGTGTTTAGTGGGATATGCATACGCGAATTAGAGCAGTGGTGGCCAACCGCGGCGCATTGCGCCAAAGGTGGCGCATCAAGTACTTTGAAGTGTCGCATCGAGGTATGAATTGTGCTAAATTTTCACTTCTAACACTAAATATTAAAAATCAAAGATTTAAGCAGTTAAGATGTAGTTAACTAAAAATTAAGGTAAATATTTTTCACATTATATTTCTATTTAAGGTAAATATTATATTATATTTTTATTTTTACTTACAAGTTATTAGTAATTTTTTCCCAAAAAAATTTTTGGCGCATCCGAATTAAACCTAACCTAAAAATGGCACGCATCAAAAAATGGTTGGCCACCACTGAATTAGAGTATTATGGGGTATTGAAGTGAAAAAATCATCATTATTATTATTATTATTATTATTATTATTATTATTATACCTCTCTCTCTCTCTCTCTCTCTCTCGCTGGGTATCCTAATAGTTAATACGGGCTACGTCGAAGAAGCCAATATCGTAACACCGCTTCCTGTCGATCAGCAAAGAGAAGCGACCTTGAATCTGGGTGGTAGTTGGATGGGAGATCGTCCTCTGCGTACAGATTATGTAGCGACCGTAGTTCGAATCCCAGGTAAAGCTGTAGGTCCTCTTCGTCATATGACCTTAGATGTTACCAAGTAGGTTAAACAAACTCATCAAACAACATAATGGTTAAAACTAGGGACTGTTGATCGGAAGGTCGCAGGATAGAGTCCGGGTTTGGATTCTGTGATTTTCGACTTACTTGGCCGGTCGTGTTTCGGATTTCACGTTAAGCTGTAGGTCCAAGTTAAGTCAACAAACCTGACCTCACTCAAACTGTACTATTAAGCAGAAGCGAAGCCCAGGTTCAAATATATCAAACTATCAGACCTCTAGCTGATGAATTTATGTTAACACGAGAAATAACAGAAAACACAAGAAAAAACAACTGCCTACATTTGGTATTCACAAACAACAGCAACCTAATTGATATTGTAGAAATATCCCCAACTATAATATCGGATCACAACATTATTGAAATAACAACCAATATAAAAGCAACAAGAAAGGAAAGAACACGAACAACAGAAAGAAGCAAATTCGAAATTTTTAATTTTCACTCCAAAGCTATAAACTGGGAAGATGTTCCATCCAGCATGGAAGTATTAGACTGGAAAACCATTTTCGAGGCCAAGACAACGGAGGAGATGCTAATGACTTTAGAGGAGAAAACGTTAGAAATTGCGGAAAGACATGTCCCAAAAATACAACAAAGAGGAAAGAGAAGCAGGTTCGAGAGACAAAAGAGGTCATTGTTCCGAAAGAGAAAAAAAGTGACTGTAAAATTAGGTAACTGTAAAGATAACAACATCATAAAAATATTAAATGATAAACTGCAGAGTATTGATGGCGTCATAGAGGAACTAATTGAGAAGCATACAGAAAAAGAAGACGACGACGCTATAGAAGCGATAAAGGTTAACTCAAAGTACTTCTATAATTTTGCAAAAAGGAAGTCGAAAAACCATGCGACTATCGGACCTTTGAAAAACGAGGACAGTGCTTTATCTGATGATCTAACAGAAGTATCTGAGATATTAAGAGCTCAGTACGAATCACCTTTCAGTATCCCAAAAACTGACAAACTGATATGCGATAGAAACGCGTTCTTTGAAGAAGAACTACAAGGGGAAAGTATAACGGATTTCGACTTTACGACATGATATTACACAAGCTATAGGGAAACTAAAAACACACTCAGCGGCAGGACCGGATAAATGGAATGCCACACTGATAAAAAACTGCAAGAATGCAATCGCTGAGCCCCTATATTGGATATGGAGACGGTCACTAGACACGGGAGAAATACCGGCATCCTGAAGAGCGCGAACATAGTCCCCAATATAAAGGAGATCGATCTGAGGCCAAAAACTATAGGCAGTGTCGCTTACATCTCATCTCACTAAAATATTTGAAAGAATAGTTAGACAGAAAATCTATGACTTTTGGAAACTCAGAAAAAATTACATGATAACCAACATGGGTTTCGGTCAGGCAGATCATGCCTATCACAACTAATGGAACACTACAACAACATTATTGATACACTTGAAAGTAATGAAAACTATGATGTTTATATACACAGACTTTGCCGAAGCGTTCGACAAATGTGACCATAGAATCATAATACATAAACTGAAATATATGGGAATGACAGGAAAAGTATGGAAATAGATATATAATTTCCTTAGTGAGCGGCGGCAAGTCGTTACGGTACAAGGAGTATTCATCAGAATCAGAGGTCCTCAGCTCAGTACCACAAGGAACAGTATTAGCTCAACTACTCTTCATAATCATGCTAGTGACATAGATGAGACAGCACAGTAACATCCTTTGTCGATGACACAAAGATCAGTAGAAAAATAAGAAACCCAAAAGATATAGAATCTCTACAAACAGACATGAACAGAATCTACAAGTGGACGGAAGACAACAATAGGAAGTTTAACACTGAGAAATTTCAGCTGTTACGGTACGAAAAAAGAAGACCTAAAATCCATGGAATACTATACCCCAAATGGACAGGAAATTCAGAGAAATTCCAGAGCAAAAGATTTAGGGGTTGTAATGACTGATGATGCGAAATTTGAAACACAAAATAAGACAGCAGTAAACAGAGCAAAGAGAATAACTGGGCAGATACTGAGAACCTTTAAACGAAGGGATAGGAATACAATGATTCCTCTACTGAAAACACTGATCATACCCAAATTGGAATATTGCTCGGTCCTAACATGCGCATATAAAAAAAGAAGATATTAGACAGCTAGAAGGGATTCAGAGAAGCTTCACAGCCAAGATCGAGGGGTGCAAAGAACTAAATTACTGGGAAAGGTTACGTACGCGAACTAAACCTACAGTATATTCAATGGAAAGGAGAAGAGAGAGATGCACCATTATTTACACTTGGAAAATAATGGAGAAACTAGTCCCTAATCTTACTCTGAATCATGTAACTCCCCAAACAACAGTGGAAAGTAGAAAAGAAAGACTGTGTTGTGTTCCCAAATAAAAGGCGAGACAGGGAACATCCTTAACACTGAAAGAAAATAGTTTTGTTGTGAGAGGACCAAAACTGTTTAATCAGCTGCCAAAGACCTAAGAAACACGAGTGGTGTTGCAGTGGACATCTTCAAGATTAGACGCCTGGCTCAGAACAATCTCCGATGAGCCGGATGTACCTGGCTATGTGAGGTGGAGAGTACAAGAAACAACTCACTACTTCACCAGGCCAACTCGAGAGGAGGGGCGACAAGCTTGACCTTCGTGAAATGAGGAATCATCGCACGGAACATTAAAAGGTTGAAAGGAAAGGTATATTATGAGAGGTCCATATATATATACATATATATATATACATTTTCACTGCAAACAACACACAGTATAATTAATGTAAAGAACGACGCTTGTGTAGAAGAGCGTTCCGCAGAAGATGAGGAGGGAAAACGAACAAATGAAAAAATGAGGTACCTCCCGGGAATCGAACCCGGGATCATCCGGTTGCCGGTCAGATATGCTATCCACTACACCAAGGACCTCGATCAATCAGAAGTCGTAATTCTCCTACATACGAGCAGAAACCAATGCCCTGAGGGGACACCTTCCGTCGTTCTTTACATTAATTATACTGTGTTGTTTGCAGTTAAAATGTATATATGTACGGCATGCGAAGGTGCCCCCTCAGGGCATTGGTTTCTGCTCGTATGTAGGAGAATTACGACTTCTAATTGATCGAGGTCCTTGGTGTAGTGGATAGCATATCTGACCGGCAATCGGATGATCCCGGGTTCGATTCCCGGGAGGTACCTCATTTTTCATTGTTCGTTCTCCCTCCTCATCTTGTGCCGAACGTTCTTCTACACAAGCGTCGTTCTTTACATTAAATATATATATATATATATATATATATATATATATATATATATATATATATATATATATATTATATATTATGGACAAATACAAAGTGATAACAATTGCGATCAATTGAATGTGATTACGGATGTTCTTGGGACTAGACTAACACGGAACATTGTTGCTTTCAGTGGTGATGAACCACGTACGAAAGCTTCGTCAGTACTTTCAAACCCTTACTTGTTTGGCAATGCTGCTGCGAGTTGCTCATACCTTGAAATGGCGTATGGGCGGAATGGTGCTCTATGTAAAAAGATGTTTGGCTATTCATATTTCCACTTAAACTCTGAAGGCATCGATGATTTTATATATATATATATATATATATATATATATTATATATATATATATATATATATATATATATATATAATATATATATATATATATATATAATATATATATATATATATATATGAGCTCAAATTCCGGCACCATGTAGAATATTTATTAATTCAGTAAACGTCCAAACTGCTGGCCGTGAAGCCGTTACATATGTCATTCTCATAAACTCATATGCATAAATATTCTTTTATAGAGACGTTTGGCACATTCTTAAAGAATGATCGCTTTTAGTTCTTCACTTGTGCGTGGCTGTGACTTCTAAATCATAGACTTCAGATGAACCTCAGCTTCCCTCCCTTCTCACTCCACAAAAAAGCCCAGCAGTGAGAGGAGTGTGCTAACATTTCTGTAAGTATTCTACGTGTATTGTCTGTAACAGTTTTGACATATGTAAGAGGCCTCATATGTAAATATTCCACATGGTGCCAGACTTTGAATTTGCCATATATTATATATATATATATATATATATATATATATATATATATATATATATACAGGTAACTACTTACACATTTATTGATAGAAGCGAAATGTAAACCTCAGCAGCGCCGCGCATGCGCACTAATCGACTGAATGTTTGTATACATATTACAAAGGTCAGTTTTGTTCATTTTAAGAACCTAAATAATGGAATGAAAGCCTTATTAACATTTAATTTGATAAGTAATTTATTAGCCTTCGTTATAAGCACACATTGCATGTTGTCATGCCCATGACTTAACAGATTTTTTGGCATCTGCGCATCCATCATAGTCTGAAAGGAAAATTGTGACTATAAGTAAAGATTTTTAGTTTTTTAATTAGCGGTATTTGTCCCCTGTCTTTGCATAATATATATATATATATATATATATATATATATATATATATATATATAAAGAGGTGTGATTGTTTGATATCGTCTTTGCACTGTATTAATTTTTCCAAACGTTTCGAGAATTTGACGGTTTCATCTTCAATCAAAGGACCAATTTTAAGAATCGTATGAATTTGAATAAGAATTATTAATAATTAAAAATATCATTGCACAGAATTATCAAATTAGTATAAGCTACTACTACTACTACTACTACTACTGGTAATAATAATATAATAATAATAATAATAATAATAAGACAAATGATTATAATTAGTGTGATAAAGTATGAAATAATTATATATATAATACATTTAAGGCTAACAGCCATAAAAGGCTTTAAATTATAACATTTGCCATTTATTTTATTTATTTCATTCACCAATATATATATATATATATATATATATATATATATATATAACCGCCAATAAATGGAGCATTCCTTTCGAGTATTTTCGAGTTTATTTCAACTCCTCTTCAAATTCACGCGTTTAATGTGAATGTAAGATATATATATACACATATATATATATATATACACACTCGAAAATGAATTTTAATTCAATTTCTTCGTCAAAGAATTAATGATACTTACGTAAAAAAAATGCTTCAATGATTAACTCGACAAAAACTTTAACAATGAATCAGGTATTTAATTATGAGAGGTAATATATACTTATCTGAACAGAATACAAAGGACAAAAGTAATTAGAAATAATAGGTAAAAATCTTCTAATGAATTTTTGTACCTGTGTTCTTTCATGAAATAAAATAAGGGAATTGGCGAGATTCAGACAAGGACAAAAGATTTTGAAGGAGTTACTATGCGGAGATTCAGTGGAGAAAGAAGGGTAATAGTAGGTGTGCAGTGGGGCATCAAGGATAGAAGTGTTTTTTTTTATTTTTGCTTGAAGCGCTGCTGGAATTTTCATTAAGAAAATTAGCTGTTCTTAATTGAATTGTCAACAAAAAAGGAACACTCGATATTGGTGTGGATGCATTGAGAGAGAGAGAGAGAGAGAGAGAGAGAGAGAGAGAGAGAGAGAGAGAGAGAGAGAGAGAGAGAGAAGAGAGAGAGAGGAATTTGCTGTTGTTGTTGTTAAGTGAATGATTTAACTTTTGTGCTAGCCCCTACCGTCATAAAACAATGGCAATCCGAATCGCGGGCAGCTACATCATCTAAAGTCAAAACACGGTTACCCATCCAACTATTATTACCCAAACCAGAGAGAGAGAGAGAGAGAGAGAGAGAGAGAGAGAGAGAGAGAGAGAGAGAGAGAGAGAGAATCCTGTTGGGATGTCAGAGCCCAAATCCGATCTCGTTTTACCTGATCCATTTCAGAGTAGAATGAAAATTGTTCAGAATGATTGAGCACATTTTTAATTTTCGATTCTTTGTTGAACAGAAAATGATCTTATGAATGAAGCGGAAAACTCTTCAAGAAAGAAGAAATAAAGACTTTGAACAACCTTCTAATTGCTATAAACAACACCAAAGATGGCAAAAAAATTGGCTTCTACATATAAATAATTTTGGGTATGGGGCATTAACTATAGTTTGGCACGGGATCCTTCTTTCGCTTATAACGTCTTACAAAAATAAAGTTTGGAATTATTTCATTGTTTGACGCATGCGCAGTTTTAAATCTGAAAATTGTTAAAATCCAGTCACTTAATCTACCATTAGAGATAATTTCCTCTCGATTCAATCCTATTCACCCATTCAGCTCACATCAAATCCTGCCTCGCATCACATACAACAATACAAAGGCACGCTCGTCACCTCGCAGCTGTAACTCTTGAAACATATATATACAGGGTGTCTCAAAAGTCACTATCTATTTCGGTGACATTAGATGTTTTTTAAAAAAATGCTATGCTGGCATAAAGATATGTACTTCTGGTGCAAATTTGTGTATTTAAAAAAAGTTAATTGGTTTATTATCTTGACATGCTTGAACAATTCCTCGAACCTCAACTTCTTACAGATGGCATTCTTGACACAGTAGTTTTTCAGCAGGATGGAGCACCGTGCCATTATGCAATAATTGTACGTGATTATCTTGACAGACGCTTCCCCGGTCGCTGGATTGGTCGTGGAGGAACACAACCATGGGCAGCACGTTCACCCGATTTAACACCATTAGATTTTTTCGCTTGGGGTTTCATTAAGTCTAAGGTGTACACTGGTAGAAGAATTAGTGATGTAGCCGAACTTCGAAATCGTATTACCGATGCAGTTCAGAAAATAACACCTCAAATGCTGGAAAGTGTGTTCCGGGAAACAACTTATCGCTTTGAGCTCTGTGGAGACACTGATGGTCGCCATGTGGAGACAGATAAATAAATAATAGCACTAATTCTTTGTGGCACTTACTTTGAAATAAATATATTTTTCATGTCTTAAACCAGTTTTTCGTAATTCCCATTATTTTTCAAAATAGATAGACTTTTGAGACACCCTGTATATATATATATATATATATATATATATATTATATATATATAGTTCATAATTAGCTAGTTAGTTAAATTCATACTCCTACCCACTAGTCATAAAAAATACACTCACAACAAGCATACCTACACCCACCCACCCACCCACATACACCCCCATATATATATATATATATAATATATATACATATATATATGTATGTGTGTGTGTGTGTGTGTGTGTGTGTGTGTGTGTGTGTGTGTAATCCTACCAATCTTATAAACTGCATCAGTCCAGTATATTTAGATTTGAAAATGATGATATAATGATATCAACATACAATATGAATTTAATACACATTCTATCAATTTTACATTTTAGAAAACTTACAAACGCTTAATTTTTTAATGCAGGAAGGAGAGGCCAAGGGCGAATGCCCATAAAAACGACCCCCTTCCCCATAGAGGAAGAAGAGAGCCAAAATCAAGGTCCAAAAGGTTTTCGAGATTCCTGGACAATCTGCGTTTGAAAGAATGGAGGTCATAGACAAAGGGAAAGATGGATTGAAGAAGATTGTTCCAGAGTTGACCATTTGAGTAGATGAAAGATTTAAAATACCAATTAACCCTCGCGTTGGAGAGTTGGACAGAAAAGGAATGAGAATGTGTTGAAAGTCGGGTACTGCGTGCTCTCCTTAAAGGAGGAGGCATGTAGTTAGAGAGTTCAAAAGAGCAGTGTCCGTTACAATAGCGATAGTAAAGAGAGCTGAGGCAACATTGCGGCGAAGAGAGGATTGAAGACAGTCAGTAAGAGACGGGGAATTGATGAGACGAAAAGCCTTCGATTCCACTCTGTCAAGTAGAGCTGTGTGGGTTGAGCCACCCCACACGAGAGAAGCGTACTCCATACAAGGGGGGACAAGACCCCTCTGCAGAGACAGCAACTGAGTGGGGGGGTGAAGAAACTGCGGAGCCGTTACGGCACACCTAACCTCTTAGAAGCTGTTTTAGAAAGAGAGTATATGTGATCTTTTGAGGAGTGATCACGAGAAAAGAAAACGCCAGAACGTTAGAGAAGAGGAAGGATTGAGTTGTGTATTGTTGAAGGTAAGAGGATAGTCGTGTGGAAGATTGTGACGAGTAAACAGATGAAGGAACTAAGTTTTTGAGGCATTGAAAGTCACAAGGTTTTATCTGACCCAATCAAAGAGAGTAGAAAGATAAGAGGTCAGGTGCTTCATAGCCGTCCTACGCGAAGCATGGAGGGACCGTTGAGAGGGACGTTTCGTGAAGCGGGTGGAGAAGTGAAGAGTGGAATCATCGGCAAAGGAGTGGATAGGACAGAAAGTGCGACTTAATAGATCATTTGATAAATAAAAGGGAAAGAGTGGGTGGCAGGACAGAGCTCGGAGGAACATCACTATTAATAGCTTTAGGAGAAGAACAGTAGGCAACTTCAGTAGCAGCTATAGATTGGCAGAAAGGAAATCAAAGATGACGGTACAGATAGAAGGAGAGAAACCGAAGAAGGGACAGTTTGGAAATTAAGAGTTTGTGCCAGACTCTATCAAAAGCTTTTGATACGTCTAGCGCAATAACGAAGGTTTCACCAAAATCCCGAAAGGAAGATGACCAAGAGTCAGAGAGATACGCGAGAAGATCGCCAGTAGAACGTCCTTTGCGAAACTCATACTGACGATCTGAAAGAAGATGCAAGAAGAGATGTTTAAGAATCTTCCTCTTAAGGATAGATTCAAACACTTCAGAAAGGCAAGAAATCCAAGCATAGTCAAAACATTTAATGAATTAAATAAAAAAAGTTGGTGGAGAAATCATGCATCAGGAATATACAACTGGAATACAAATGCTCTAAAAAAATTTCAAACATTTTCATCCGAATATACTGTATTTTTGAAGACATTTTTAAAAGCTATACAAATCTAAACTTGGTTACGAGCACACGCGCGCACACACACACACACACACACACACACATCTCTCTCTCTCTATATATATATATATATAAGAAAAAATGTGAAACTTAATCAAAGCGTGAGAAACACATAAAATCTTGAAAAATTTGAACGAGTTCACTTTTGTTAGAAAATTTTTATTTTTATTATAATTAATATAATTTTTTTTAAACATATAAAACAGTAGTCAGATATTAACCAGTTCTGATAATTGTAGACTGTGAAGAGAGAGAGAGAGAGAGAGAGAGAGAGAGAGCGTTCTCTCTCTCTCTCTCTCTCTCTCTCTCTCTATATATATATATACACACACACACGCACGCACACACTCCAGTGTTACAGGTAACTACCAAAAACCTGTAATCATCCAATTAACGTCACTCACCTGAAAACTGGATAATTAAATCCATTAAATAAATATAAATAAATAATAAAAATAATTAATGAAAAATGGCAACAATTTGGAATAATTGGAAAATTTTACAATTAGGCTAAAATGATTCTGACATAAAACACAGATAAATGTTCTTATAAATTATATAAATTGATGTTATTATGGTGAGAATATATATATATATATATATATATATATATATATATATATGTGTGTGTGTGTGTGTGTGTGTGTGTGTGTGTGTGTTTTATCAGTGTATCCCCCTGAACATATTGCAACCATGCATGACCTTACCTGAATCACAGTTGGTGCTGGAATTGATCCCTGTTGTTTTGTAGGCACAGTTAAACTTGGCCCTACACTTTATCGAAGGGGGTACCAAAATCCATGCGCGAGCAAGAATCATCCAAATGGTGTTCTGGATGTTGTGCCACGAATCTTCAATTTGGTGTGAGGAGTGTTACAGTAAATCTTTTCTTTCAAATGTCCCGAAAGAAAGAAATCGTGACAGATCAGGAGGAGATCTTGGTTGTTGTACGGATCTATCGCGATGATTCGGGCACCGAAGAAGGATCAGATATGGGTCATGGTCCTCTGTCATTTTAACTATCTTCCATCCTCTTGATGGAAGTAGTCCTACCTAAGTGCAATATCGCCCAAATGGCTCAAGAATTGTTCAGATATGTATACCGACCTGTTTACTGCAACAATCTTCACAGTTCACACCGTTAAAGAACTGGCACCACAACATCATGATCAACTTTCAGATGGTTCTTGCGGATATATTGTGGCACACCTCTGAGAACATGCAGTGCCACGTTCAACTCTGCCTACAAAACAATGGGAAGCACTTCCTGCATCTCGTGTGATTCAGGTACATGGGTCATGTTCAGTTTAAGCTTAGTTCCTGGAAAATCGAAAATTTCACTTTGATAAGTTCATTGTGTAATTGTTTAGAACCTTAAGGCATAAGAAATTTTTAATATATATATATATTAATACTTATGTCGTTTCTATTCATTTATATACTGCGCGGTCATTGCAGTTATTTGTTGCATATATATATATATAATATATCTCTCTCTCTCTCTCAGGAGTAGCATATCAGTACAAGTAATATACTGTATAGGTCTGGTATAGACATAAATGTAGGAGTAGCATATCAGTACAAGTAATATACTGTATAGGTCTGGCATAGACATAAATGTAGGTGTAGGCATATAGGTATAAGTGAAGAAATTAGCGTAACTATAAATACTAAAACGATCATAAGTATTCGTCTTTACAAATAACATAAAAAGAAGCCTATAAAAATAGGTTTGTATTTCTATACTGTCTTCTACAGGGTGTTCAAAACGAAACGAAACTCATTGGAGAATGCATATATCATTGTAACCTAACCCTTTTCTTTCTGTTTCTGGTCGCGGTTCTTTTTGGACACCCTGTACTTTCAATTTCATTTCTCAAAAGGTACTTAGATTAATGAGAAGGATCCACGTCACTAACTTTGTTTATTACAAATATATTTATTGTTTCTTTTTAAAGGGATCCATGATAGGCATGAGAAAAATATAGGCATAGGCACAGGTGCAGTTATGGAAATTTTATAGGTATAGAAAAAGAGCAAACAGCATATATATACAGCTTATGTAAATTCACTTCGAATTCCATCCCTGATATATATATATATATATATATATATATATATATATATATATATATATATATAAGGGATAATATATATATAGATATATATATATTATATATATTATATATATATATATATATATATATATATATATATATATCAGGATAATATATAGATATATATATATATATATATATATATATGTTAAGTATTTATACGAAAGCTATTTTATAGCAAAAAGAATAAAAAATAGCCTGTGGTCATATTCTTGTTGTGTGTGAAATCATAATAATTTTTACTTAATAACGACAGTTAGAATGTGCTTCACAGATGTCTTAACGTATATATTTAATAATTAAGGTTCAAGTGTATGTGTGTGAGAGCGCAATGGAACATAATTTGTAATCGAAAGATTCCACCTTAATTGCACCCATTCCAAATATTTGAAGAGAAGCTTTGGGACATGAAATTGTATATACAGTATATATACACACACATACACACACACACACATATATATATATATATATATAAGAGATAGAGAGAGAGAGAGAGAGAGACTCGACATTCAACTCTCTAAAGAGAAAAGGTTAGGTAACATGATAACAAATCTTTTCGAAGGGGCTGCTTTAGATTACCAACTGTCGCCTAGGTTTGAGCCTAATTATGTCTTATTTAACAAATGTTTGTCCAAACTTAACTCCGAATTAGACACAGACGTTATTTATAGCGTTTTCTTAAAGTAGAACTTGGGTGGGCCTATCGTATAAAATCGCTACATCTAAATTAATTCTAGGGCCTCACAACTATAGGCTAAACCTATCCAAGATATAGGACCCAAACTATTTCATATATTTAAAACGTCTGGCACTAGCCTGAACCTATAAAATCAGGCAAAAGTTAAAATTTTAATACCATAACCTAGGCCAAGCGCACATTCATAAACTCAAGACCTACACCATGACGGAAGCAGGGCCTAGGTTAATGGTACATGATTTAGCCATCATTCAACATTCCAGCCAATTTTTTTTTTTATATAATTTTTCTTAATCATTT
>JAJOZX010008240.1:60000-70000 GCA_023014485.1 Bathynomus jamesi | reverse complement strand
ATAAAATGTCACATGAACGAGACGTCGTTCGCCCTCCATTTTAATACTCGTCTTGGAACAATAAACAAAAATTTCATTAACTCTTTCATGGAATTTCTTTTCCTTTACAAATGTCGACCAGAGCTCCATTCCATGATTATTGTACGAGTATTCACAACTTCACAACTTCATACAACTTCACATACTTCTATGGTTAATTTGCGAGCCTCAAGGAAAAATTTTACAGATAGAATTTAAATGAAAAGAAACTAGTTTTTAAGCATTTCTGCAGGAAATATGCTATTCTTGGAGTCCTTTCATTGAAATGAAAGGAATCCAGGGATTCGCCCGCCTCTGCCCTGGGGACGTATTTGAAGTGAACTTAAAACATGGAAATATGAACATGGACTTTTAACCAATATTCTTCATAGGGCTCTTTTGGAATTTGATCCCTATGCAGTTTTGGTAAAAGGTTTGTCCAGAATTTAAAAAAAAAAACATAAGAAATTACTAATTAGTAAATATCGGGTTTTGTTTTTGAAATCTCATTAAGTTCATCAAAAAGAATAAAATATCTAAAGAAAAACAGAATGCTACCAATTAATAATTTTTTATGCTTAGAATTTTGTTTGTCAGCGAACTTTTTTCCAAATGTTATTATAGCTTCACGTGAAAAAGAATTAATTAAATTCTTTTTAAACTTTGATAATGATTCCTTTTACATATCTTACAGACTTATTTAATAAAATAATGATTCCTTTTACATATCTTACAGACTTATTTAATAAAATAATGATTCCTTTTACATATCTTACAGCAGTGGCGTACTAAGGGGGGGTGCGAGGGGGGCGGTCCGCCCCGGGTGACAGCCAGGAGGGGGATGCCATCTGGAGAGTTGAAATACCAGTACAAGTTTTCAAACCAAATGAAAAATTCGCCAAAGTAAGAAAAAAAATTAAAAAATGTCCAAACTATTACAACAGCTTAATGTTAATTTCGACTATAAAATAAATTTCTATTTTTATTGGCAATACAAAATTTACAAACGAAAAATTAAATATTTGATAAAAATTACATCGAAAGGCGAACGTTTGTTGACGTTTTAGTCATCAGTTTGTTGAGCATAGCCAGCTGGCTGCAACTGACATTCCAAGTCTTGTTCACTTGACACTGTGACTCCACATACATGAGGTATGTTACATTAAATAATTATGATAAAGCATAAAGTGCTGGTGTTTATAACAATATCATGGTACTTATTCCAGTGTCCAGTAATTTTTGACAATGTGGTATCATAGTGATGGTTAAGTGTTTAGAAATGATAATTAATGATAATTAATTAATATGATAATAATAATGATAATTAATTGTCTCTGCTTGTCTGGGTTGATAATTGATAACTCAATGGGTATCTGGCTGGAAAAGTTTGAGAACCACTTGTTTGAAGCTTTTCTGTTGTAATAAATTTTTTTACTTCTTTATTTACTGGATATACTGTTAATTTTCATTTTGTCAGTGGTCTAGTTATTTGTGAGTAATGCTCATAGTTTTCTGCTTTTTTAGGAGTGTGTTTCACTTAACCCCTCCCCAAAAAAATTAATAATAATAATAATAATCACAGACAGAATTTGTTCAGTTAATGTATTTCAAGTCATAATAGTTCATGCTTGTTATGCAGTTCATGCTTTATACCTTTTGATTTTAAAATTTTGCAGAAAACATCCATTATGAAGCGAAATCGACCCAGTGGATTCCAACAAAGAAAAATGAAGAAGGCAAGAGAAGAGGTGGCTCAGGCAATGTCCGGATCAATTTTGAAGTATGTGACGCCTTCAACATCAAGTGCAATAGGAGAAAGTCCTGAAGATATTCAGCCTGGTGAATCTGAAGGGCAAATACAAGAAGTATCTCACAAGAGATTCAAATGAGAGAGAGCAAGGATTGGAGGATGGCAGTTCATCCTCTAAAAGCAGTGAAACTGATGAAGAGGAAGGAGACGCCAGCAGAAGTCCACACCAACAGGAGGAAGACTCTGATGAAGAAGAGGAGACGGATAGATTTTCAATTTATTCTGATGTCGCTGCTTAGCCAATCCCGGTTCCAAATGACTTGAGAGTTGATCTTATTAAGAGGGGAAGTGAACCCATCCAAAATAGGGATGGACCTTTCAGTGCAGTTCAAAGACAAGGAGAGAACTCCAAAGGGAAGAGTCGACAGCTGACCACTGCATGGTTCTATAAGGCTCTGCCAAATGGCGAGAAAGTTTTGAGAACATGGATGGTTTACTCTCCATCAAAAGAAAGTTTGTTTTGTTTTTGCTGCAGACTGTTTGCTCTTGATGACAAAGGAATTGGAACATCCAGCTTTGTCACTGGGTTTCAAGCATGGCGGAAGCTAAACCCAAAGGTGTCTGACCATGAGGCTTCTGAGCAGCATCTCTCATGCCTGGAGAAATGGAAAACCTTGGGAGCAGGTTGAAGCTTCAAAAAACCATTGATCAAGTTCATCAAGCAACAATGGACAAGGAGAGAAAGAAATGGAGGGATATTTTACATCGCCTCTTGGACGTATCCTTGTTTCTGGCTCACCAGAATCTTCCTTTTCGTGGTCACAAAGAGGACATCTCATCAGCAAACAAAGGAAACTTCATGGAATTGGTAGAGTTGCTGTCAAATTATGATCCAGTTTTGAAAGAACATTTGTAAGGATTAAGCATTCTATTCCATCTGGGAGGAGAGTGGCTTCGTATTTATCTCCAAAGATTCAGAATGAGTTCGTTGAGTTTTTCCAAATTGAAATTGATAAAAAAATTTCTTTCGCTCATGAGTCAGACAAGATTGACAAATCTGGCTTTACTTTCAATTGAACATGAACATGCAAAGAAGGTGAATTTTGATGAGGTCATTGCTCATTTGCAGAAATTAAGGCTCGAAAGCTCTCTATTTACCTTTGAAGAATAGGCTGAGCGTTGAGACTGGATTTCCTGTGTTTTTTGTATAAAATAAAATGCAGTATTACCTGTTCACTGAATTTTTAATGTCCTGCATTTTTCTTATTTCCAATTTGCTTATGACAGTACTGTACTGTTTAAAAATCTACTTGCAAACATAATATATTTTTCTGTGTGTTTAAATTTTAAAATTATTATGGGGGTGCCAAAGGAAGGATCCCCCTGGTGCCAAATACTTTAGGTACGCTCCTGTCGTACAGATTTATTTAATAAAATAGTGATTCCTTTTACATATCTTACAGATTTATTTAATAATATTAAAGTATATTAAACTACAAACAAATTCTGAATTTAAAAATTTTTGGTAAGAAATAAAGAAACCGTTTCCCTAAAATTATCTTATCATCGTCTAATCAAGTTAAAAATTCTATTTAAAGCCAATATATAACATCTTAAAAAATAACAATTGCCCTCAACTTCCTTATAATTTTAAAATCTGACTTGATGATAGCTCAGTAGTGTGTATCGAAAGACGCTACAATTTTAAAATATTTACCTGGGTTAGGAAAATTTTGAATATTATTAGGGTACAATTTAAAAAAAATATTTGCAATATTTATGCCCTTTTATATATCCTTTTGGCTTTATGAAGTTAAATGTTTTGCAGCCACAAATTCTGCATAAATTGTGGACTTATCCTGGGCTAGGTGCACGCTAAATTCGGTAGTAGTAGTACATGATTAGTTAGCAACTTCTCACGTCATCAACTTTCGGCCAATAAGCGGCCATGGGCGTGGCTTCCGACTCAGCCAAAAAAAAAATTAAAATGTGGCTGCAAAACTACACATTTACTTTTTAGGATATTGCAATATTAATATTCCTAAATTGTCCCTGAACAAAGTTTAACAATCCTTTAATCTCTTCTTTCTCGACTACGAGATAATGGAAATACGAAGCTTTCTTATATAAAAGAGATAAGCCTCATAGAACATAGAAAGTAATATAAATAATTCATATAACAGATAAGCAAAACAATGAAAAATTACATCTTCCTACACAGTATATATATATATATATATATATATATATATATATATATTATTTGGCGCGATTTTAGGATTCATACAGTGCCCATGCAAGGATGTTTAAAACTTTATTTTTTTTTTATTTATTTAGTTGTGGTTTTATAAGGATATCAAAGGTTGAATTTATTTAAAATTTAAAATACCAAAAAAAAAGTCTTCTGATTTAATCTTGGATTTATGCAAATCACTGTCAGAAATTTAGACAACACTTGATTACATACGGATCAATTATATATATATATATATCATAACAAATTATTAATTAATAAGGATGGTTTATTTTTTAAATTTACTTAATTACCAAAAATGAAAGAATATTCAGAGGAAAACAAATTATTACGAGTTGATAATTTATTTTTTTATGTATTTTTGGAATGTTGTATTTGTAGGCGAATTTTGGAAACTTTACGTTTCGAACCTTACTTGATTCGTCTTCAGTACTTTTAATGAGCATTTTTGAAAGCCAAAATGATAAAAATGTAGATTATTTTGTATATAAAATGATAAAAATCTACAAAAATATTGCTTAAACGACTCGATTCTATATATAAGAACAAAATAATAAACTTATTTGGTGGAAGGAGAACGCAAACA
The DNA here is from genome assembly GCA_023014485.1 of Bathynomus jamesi. Classification (NCBI taxonomy): domain Eukaryota; kingdom Metazoa; phylum Arthropoda; class Malacostraca; order Isopoda; family Cirolanidae; genus Bathynomus; species Bathynomus jamesi. Next base: position 65,392 of record JAJOZX010008240.1, on the reverse strand, counting down.
CAAACACGTCCTATTAAAAAATACAATTAAATGATATACACTTTTTAAAAAAAACGGTTCTAAAAATTCAAAATATTTAAAAATTAAAAAATTAAATTTAAATATATAAAAAATTACTTTTAAAGGATTATTATAGGCGCAAATGCAAATTATTTATCCTTTATCGAAAGAACTAAAATCCATGAAGTGTTCATTGCGTGGTTGAACCTTTTAAATTTCACTGTTGTTGTTGTGTATAAAATTTCGTGGAAGGTAAATAAAAAAAATGTGTATAAAAACAATCACAACATTTAATGTTATTGCCACACACACATTCATTAAACTCAAGTTTGGTTTTTAGTACATAAAACGATTCTAAAATATGTTTAAGACATTTATGCTGTTTGGAAGTTTGGTTGATATTTTAGACCAAGTCTTCTTGCGTGAAGAGTCGATTTGTCCGAATGTGTTGTGGTTTTAAGTATATAAACCCAATCTGATCTCAACAACATGATGGGGTTTCATTGGGTTATAACCTCTCTTTGCATATTATTACAAAGATGAATGGAATGTTCCGAAGCTCGATTTTGAGCTTAATTGTCTTCAGAAAATTCATATTTGGTGATATTTTACTTCTATGCCCTTGAGAGACACCATATATCAATCATGCTCCCAAATTCCTCGAATATTAGAAGGCACATTACGGATATATTAAACGTACTTATATGAACAAGGGTATCTCTAATATAAGTTAACTATTTCTATAGATTTTCTTTTAAAATTCGACCAATGCGCCTCGGTGGTGTAGTGGTTAGTGTCGCTGACTACGAATCCATCGGCCCCGAGATCGAGATCCTTCCACACAATAAAGAAATTGGTTGGTAGATAAATAGGTAGCCTAGTGGTTAAGACGCTGGGCTTCTGGTGGGGCGTGGTTCGGATTCCACGTTAAACTGTAGTTCCAAGGTGGAGTGACAAACTTGACCTTCGTCAGAATGAGCAATTATTCGGGAGGAAGCAAAACCAAGATTAACTAAGGTTAACTTCCTTACTAACGTATTCTTATGTACACATTCCATTAAAACATTAATCAATTACAGAAAAGATCTTATTAAAAACAACAAAACACGTTTAATTGGTCCCCATTTGTGTTTGCATCAAATAAAGTAATATTTAACATAAAATAATTGCTTTAGAGTTACCAAATGTATTTGTTGATTTAATTTTGTTATAACAAAGAAAAATTGTATCTTTAAAACAACGAACCAACTTTAGTTAATCACCTTTTGTTTGGATCAAATGAAGTAATGATTAAAATATAAGGTACTTTCGTGTTATCCCGGACCCCAGACTTTTTGCCAGTTGCCAGACTTCAATTTTGACACAGAATATTTTCGTTAAAACTAACGAAAATATCACGACTTAACCTAACCTTACCAACTAATTAGGTTAATTGAATGCCCGGTTAGGTAAACCGTACGCCCTTGCTAATTGGTTAGGTTAAGTCGTGATATTTTCGTTAGTTTTAACGAAAATATTCTGTGTCAAAATTGAAGTCTGGCAACTGGCAAAAAGTCTGGGGTCCGGGATAACAGGAAAGTACCGAATATAATAATTGTTTTAAATAGTTACTACAGCATATATTTGGCTTCATTTTTTTGTTACAGTAGAATTTCATTGCGAATGCGCTATTGTAAACAATAATTAATTATATTTCCCAACGACAACTCACGCATGCATACGCTTGCATGCATACGCTCGTAGGCATACGCTCGTAGGCATACGCTCGCATGCACTCATCCATAAAGGGTTAATTTTAGTTTTTCAAAAAAGTACATTTCTTTATTTTCTTCTAAATATAAAGTTTTTAAATGTAAATACAAAATTCTTCACCTAAAAAATGATTTAATGAAATCGTAATGTACAGAAAAGCTACAAATTTGTTAAACGCGTCCGTTAATCGAGGTGGCGTGACAAGTAAAATACTCGGTAGGTTATGTGAAAAATTTCAGGGAAAGCAGTTCGATTCCGGTTAAGGTAAAATTGCTCTTATGTTTATTTCTGTATATATAATGCACGTAAGTAAATATATATTAGTTAAGTTAACTGTAAGTTAACATCGTGAGCCTCGGATACCTCAATTTTGGCTCTCTCTTTCTTATTGAAGTGGAGGTTGGGGGGCGGGGGGCGGGCATCACTATAAGTGAAGAATTTCTGATTAAAAAAAATTAGAAAAATAACTTACACATTTTCGTAATTCGAAAATGAAAATATGTTTCATTTAAACAAATTGTGGTTTATGGTTTAAAACAACCAACTAAATATTTCTTTACTGCAACGAAAATTGAGTTGAAACCCATTTATTTTTGTTTGAATTCACAAAATATGAACTTTTGATAAGTCCATTAAAATTTCGAAGAATTATTTTAAAAAAATATATAATAAAATGAAATAAGTTAACTTACGCAAAAGTGACTTACGCAAAAATGACTTACGCAAAAGCGACTTACGCAAAAGTGACTTACGCAATTCCTCAGGTAAGATTTTTTTACTTAAATATATGATAGGTTCATACTGTGAGAGTTCCCAAAATGTCACATCTATTGAAATGCGATTACGATATTTTGGGTTGTTTCATAACTCCAAAGGTTATGTGAGGAAGGGGACCTACAGCTTTACGTGGTGGGATCCGAACGACTTGTCACTATATCATCTAAAAGTAGAAGACGGTCACCCATCCAAATACTACCTAGAAACAATATCGCTTAACTTCGCTGATTTACGGGAGTGGTTTTCCGGCATGCCTAGTCAGGTTATATGCTAAGCTAGAATAGGTTAGATTAAGTCAGATTAAAAGAGTTTTGATGGTTTCAAACTGTCAATTATTCTAAGGTATCTCCACGAAACTGAGCTAAAGTGATTACCTCAGTCTTTGAATTAAATAAGAATGATTTTGAAAATCTATACTTCAAAATTATAATTCAAAACTGAATTTGGAATGATATTTGCTTGGGAAGTTTGAAAATTTCATTGACTTAATAATTCAAAGATAATATAAATCAAGGGACCCGTGTTCCCACATTGCATGGTCTTATAAGCGCCAATGCTACAGTGGTGTACTTGTATATTTCGGATACTCACCGTCAAATATATATAATATATATATATATATATATATATATATATATATATATATATATATATATATATATATATACAGGGTGGGCCGTAAGTTTCCATACATAGGAAAAATAAACATTTTTTTATGGACAACCATTTTTATTTATATAATATGCTCTACATGGTTGCCATTGTTTTGAAAACACATTTCAATACGTGTTCCCCACTGTTGATGAACACGCATTAGCACAGTTGACGTTATGCTTGTAATGGCGTTGGTGATACGTTCCTTAGATGATTTAGTCTCGTATCTTTTCCTGAACCCATGGCCTTCAAGTGCCCCCAAGATAGAAATCAAGGGGGTGATTCTGGGGATCTGGGAGGCCACTCCACAGGACCACGCCGACCAATCCAAGCATCCGGAAACTGCTGCTGATCCAAATACCGACGCACGTGAAGACCATAATGAGGTGGAGCTCCATCTTTGCTGGAAGTAAACTGGAAGTTACCTCCTCGTTTAGCAGGGATGGGAAAATCTCTCTTGCAACATGTTAAGATACCTTTCGGCATTAAGATTTCCACTGACAAAAAATGGTCCATAATTCTGTCACCCCATATCCCGGCCCACACCATCACTTTACCGGCACCTTGCATCTTCGTCGGACTCAGCCAGTAGGGTAGCATTACTCTCAATAACGTATGTTTTTGCCGATTAACCTCTCCATTGACGTAAAAATTTGCTTCATCAGTAAACAAGATCTTACGTCAACGCATATTCTTAGGGTATCTGAAACATAAAAACAAACGTTTATTTTTCCTATGTTGGAAACTTACGGCCACCCTGTATATATATATATATATATATAATATATATATATAAGTGGGGGCTGGTGAACATATATGGGCAGATCATCGTAGCCGGGAGTGCCATTGACTGACCTCACATGCACTCCGACATAAAAAATTTATTGTATAGCCACACATCTCGGTATTTAACAAAAAACATTTTAAAATATTAACTGATATTAACTGTTAACTGATTAACACGTATTTGAGAATCACTCAATATAAAGATTTTACCCATTTATAATATTTAAAAACAACCAAAAAAAACTACTCAAAATGATTATATTGGCACTATAAAGAAGTGTGTATATGTGTCTATTACTTTTAAAGTAATTCCTTACTACATTTTCATAAACAGGGTGTAGCAAAAGTGTGACATCACACCAAGTAATTTTTCTAATATATATATATATATATATATATATATATATATTATATGAAAATTATTTCACGAAAGTAACACGTGAAAAATATTTATGATGAATAAAACCACGAAGGAAAGGAAACACAAAATGGTGCTCAAGCGCTTTCCTGAGGATGTCATTAGACGAAAGCGCTTGAGCACCATTTTGTGTTTCCTTTCCTTCGTGGTTTTATTCATCATATATATATATATATATATATATATATATGTATATATATATATATATATCTCAGACATGGGGTCAATTACTGGGTTTCTATTACTATTACTATTACTTGGTCATCTATTACTATTACTATTACTTTTGTATGTTGGGTACTTCACTCATTTGAAAAGGATGTTATGTCTATTTAAATGCAATTAGAAGCAGTGTGTTAACAAACAAACAAACACTTTATTTCAGACTCAACGGTACAAACATTATCAAGAGGTCCATAAAAGATTAAGAGGTAGTTGTCTGGAGCACTGACTACTGTAAGTAGGCCAGTGAATCACTGTGTATAATGAACATACAAATACAATGATCGAACCATGAGGTGGTGTGCCAAGTTTCACTAACATAAGTAAAGCTATCACCAGGAAGACTACACATGGCTGGAAGGGTCAAGTTATTATCTTCACAGAAGGCTTTTAAGTGGTTGCTAAACAAAGAATTATCATTTAGCACATTAGCATTAAAGTCACCAATAATAGCTACACATGTCGTATCCAACTCATCAATAATACTGCTGACCTGCCCCAATTTAATGAGGTAATCTTCTTCATTATCAACTGCCTGAAAAGGCATAGAGATACACAGAATTAAACAATTTTTATTGTCTACACAAATTTCTATTCCAGTTAGCCAATTCAAACCAAATTTTAATTCACTAATATATTTCCCATACCCCATCCTCCATAGAATAGCTACTCCACCAGGTGGGTGTCCTGCAAGGAGACCATCTTGTTTATCTCTGGTGGCCTCCCCTATCCCATTAAAGATACTGGACAGGCTATTCAGGTCCTTTAAGTCCTGTTTCCATA
>JAJOZX010008240.1:0-55000 GCA_023014485.1 Bathynomus jamesi | reverse complement strand
TTGGGAAACAGGGGGCGAAGAACAGCCATTGACGCTCTGGCGGTGTGTGGCGTGGCCCATCTTGCTGAAACCACAAATGTCGACGAGCAATACGCCTTCTTCGTAACTCAGGGATGAAAAAGGTGTTCACCATCTCAATGTAACGCCCAGATGTTATGGTAACGGTAACCCATTTTGTTCGAAGAAATAGGGACGATGACGCCAAACTTTCCCACCGCGCACCAAACTGTAACCTTAGGGCTATGCAGCGGTTTTCATGGAGTTGTCGCGGATTTCAGCAGCCCAATACCGACAGTTTTGATTGTTGACGGCCCCATTAAGGTGGAAATGGGCTTCATCACTCATTACCACCATCATGTTTTCATTCTGCTCATAAAGTGCAAGCATTTCCTGTGCAAAATTCAGTCGTTGGGGGCAATCGTTTACATTCAATTCCTGCACCATCGCTAACTTGTATGGATGAAAATGTAATTCTTCATGCAAAATCCGTCTAACAGTACGATTGCTGATTCCGAGTGCAGCTGAATGTCTCCGAGCAGAGCGGCCTGGGCTTTGCAACATCGCTTGTCTGACCCTTTCAACGTTCTCTGGAGTACGCACAGTGCGTTGCGGCCCCTTCGGTTTTGTTTTCATTATTGAGCCTCCTGTTCGAAGATTGTTAACCCAACGTAAGATTGTGTCACGAGCGGGAACAGAGTCATTTCGATGAATGTTGAATCTGCGGCGAAACGCACGCTGAACTGCTGTCACTGACTCGCCACTCCTAACAAAATGATCATACGCGAACATGCGGTGTTCTAACGTCCCACTGCTCCATGATGGCACCTGAAAGATAAAGGTGAGTGTTAGTTAAAGTTAAATGCTATGAACCCAGGAATGGAATGCTACCTACCGCACGCCCCTCCCATTCCTAATGGCCGATTACTAGCTATTCAAAAAACACTTGATTCCCGTGCCCCACCCTATATATATATATATTATTTATGAAGGAAGGAGGGGGGGGCCAGTGGGGAATGCCACAAAAATGCTCCCTTCCCCCATAGAGAAGGAAGAGAACCAAAATCAAGGTCCAAAGTTTTCGAGATGCCTGGACAATCTGCGTTTGAAAGAATGAGGTCATAGACAGGGGGAAAGATGGATTGAAGAAGATTGTTCCAGAGTTGACCAGTTGAGTAGATGAAAGATTGAAAATACTGGTTAACCCTCGCGTTAGAGAGTGTGGACAGAAAGGAATGAGAATGTGTCGAAGGTCGGGTACTGCGTGCTCTCCTAAAGGAGGAGGCATGTAGTTGGGCAGTGGTTCTCAACCTGGGGTACGCGTGGAATCTTAGGGGGTACGCGACGGGGTTCTAAAAATATAACCCTTTTAATTTTATATACGATTGACAAACGGCTACAAATCACACGGTGGTAAAGAAAGTAAAATCCTCTCTGCCTTGAGAAAATCCAGAATCAAGGAATACAGAAGAAGAAAAGGTTGAGAACCCCTAAGTTAGAGAGTTCAGAAGAGCAGTGTCCGTTATAATAACAATATTATTATTATATATATATATATATAGATATATATATATATATTATATATATATAACCTTTGAAAAAAAACTTTGATTAGCTTCCGCCCGAATTGTTCATTCTGACGAAGGTCAAGCTTTTCACTAGGGTTTCTTTCCCGGAATCCCGGCTGTTTTTATTGGATTTGAAAATCCCAAAAATTGTCCAAATATCCCGGGAAATCCCAAAATTTTAAAATGACATAATTTATTTTTTATTGATTTATTTGTTTTTTTCTTTTGTTATTAGAAGGTTCTTGGGTAGAATTAAAGAAAACTGCATAATATTTACCACATTTTATTCTACTTTTCTGCTTTCTTAAATGAACACCCACTAGCATTAGCAACTTAGAGCAATCTAAAGGTGGGCCCGTATGCCAAAAACTGGCCGAGGGAATGTCGCTAGCGCTGCGTATAATACAATTAACCGAGTCTCAGTATATTATCTAGCGATCGCAGGCAACTCATCTTGCTCAGAGTTTAAGCAAGCATTTGAAGCAAGAACTGCAGTTATTCGAGACAATAAGGAACAGAACTTCAAACCTCATGAATTTATTTGATGCACTGAAAACCATTCCGCCAACCTCTGTTGAATCAGAAAGAGCCTTTTCTGCAGCAGGTTTATTTATCACCAAGTTGAGAACTCGTCTTAGTGATAGAAGTATCGATTGTTTATGTTTTTAAAGAAGCTATTTTAAAAATGTTGATTGACTCTTTAAATATTTTAAGATAAATATTTTAAGATAAAATATTTTAAGATAAAAGGATGAAATTATTTTTTCTAATGAAGTTTATTTTATTTTTATTTTTTTGTATTGGCTAAATATTTTAAGATAAAATATGTTGAGATAAAAGGTATAAATTATTTTTTTTTTAATGAAGTTTCTTTTTCTTTTTCTGTTTTTATTTGCAAATGCACTTAATTATAATTAAAGGAATATAATATTTTAGCCTTTTATTTCTCCCCTGCAGATGAATAGCATGATAAATATTATGTTTAATAAATAATAAATAGCTACCACTGATTGGTAAACTCAATTCAAGTATTACAATGCAAAAGTGGTCATCTAGGCATAAGTAATTGGTTATCGCAATTCTAAAAGGGTATTTTATCACTGAAAAGTAAAAAAAATTACCGTTCTCTTAAATATACAACCATTTCCTGGATTTTTCAGGATCCCGGGAATTGGCCTCATTTTTCCGGGAATTCCCTGGATTTCCCGGGGTGAAGAAAGCTGCATATAAGGAGAAACCCTACTTTTCACTCCACCTTAGACCTACAGTTTAACGTGGAATCCAAACCCCGTCCCATCAGCAGCCCAGCGTCTTAACCATTAGGCCACCTAGGTTGCCCATTTATCTACCAACCACTTTCTTTATTGTGTGGAAGGATGAACAGCTGGGTTTTGCTGCGCGCCGGATGCCGTTTGGTCTCGAACCCGGGGCCGATGGATTCGTAGTCAGCGACGCTAACCACTACACCACCGAGGCGCATATATATATATATATATATATATAATTTATTTCCTGTCACCAAAGCTTATATATATATATATATATATTATATATATATATAATATAATATATATATATCGTAAAGAACGACGCTTGTATAGGAGAACATTCCGCGCAAGATGAGGAGGGAGAACGAACAAATGAAAAAATGAGGTAACCACCCGGGAATCGAACCCGGGATCTTCCGATTGCCAGTCAGATATGATAACCATTGGTTTCTGCGCGTATGTAGGAGAATTACGACTTCTGATCGAGTGAGGACCATGGTGTAGTGGTTATCATATCTGACCGGCAATCGGAAGATCCCGGGTTCGATTCCCGGTTGGTTACCTCATTTTTTCATTTGTTCGTTCTCCCTCCTCATCTTGCGCGGAATGTTCTCCTATACAAGCGTCGTTCTTTACGTTAATTATACTGCGTGTTCTTTGCAGTTGAAATGTGTATATATATATATATATATATATATATATATATAATATAATTTATATATATAATATATATAAAACTTAAATATTTAAATGCATCATTACTAAAAAATAAATATTTTATTGAAACTAGAGTAGTTTTAGCACGGTGCTTATGCGAACATCATTATACATAATCATAACACTTAAATAACAATTACTTATATTCCAAAATTAAGAAGTCCTCGAGTAAGAATCTCAAAGAAGCCAATTCTCAAATTGATCTTTTCTCATTAGTTAGGTTAAGTTAGGTTAAATTAGAAATATTAGCCATTCTCATTTGACGCCTTTACCATGAAATGCGAATTCATGGTAAAGGAGTACCATACATTCTTTACCATACATTCGTGTATGGTAAAGAACGGAGTGAAAAGTAAACCAGTATATTTACATGAAGGTAATTTTACGAACATTAAATCAAAATATAATTACAATCAAATAAAATTTTCGGTGTACAACAAAATTATATAATTTTCTTTTATTTATATAAAGTAAATATAGTTCTTAAAAGAGTTTAAAGCTACGTTGCCACAACGTATTATAAATCTTTTTTTATAATTTCATAGTATAGTGACACATTCCAAATATTTCATATGTATGATTGGGCGAAATAATGGCAACACTGCACACGCGCACACACACACACACATACACACATATATATATATATATATATATATATATATATATATATATATATATATATATATTAGAGTGCCCGCAGCGCCTTGCGCAGCGAAACCCCCCTAAAACATAACGTAGGGGAGAACTGGGAGGGGCGTGTGTGTTACTAAAATCTTACCTACTTCTCCATTAAGGTGTATACTAAATTTGGTGTAAATTACCCTAGCCATTTAGTGAGTCCCTCTTCCCAGCCCAGCGACAAGGGGGTTGACTGGCAGGGGCGTGTGTATTACTAAAACCTCCCCTGGTTTTCCCTTAATGTGTATACCAAATTTGGTGCAGATGACCCTAGCCGTTTAGGCGTGTATAAGTGAACATAGAACAGACAAACAGACATCATTATCATCATCCTTTTACATATTTAAATAAATTATTTATTTATATATATATACACTGTGTGTGTGTGTGTGTGTGTGTAACACCACACCACACACACACACCACACACACACACACACATTGAATCTACATTATTTTGCATCTTATAAATAGTGAGTTCTATGATTTATATATATATAATTATATAATATATATATGTATATAAGTGTTAGTCATTTAATGACTGGAATGCTTACTAAATAGAGGCATTAGTAATAGTTATGGGTTAGCCAGAGGCTACAGAAAGTATACGAGAGGCCTTGTTTAAATTGATGCCATAAGTAATTAAAGTAAAAAAGTAATTTAACAAAGTAATAATAATGATGATGATGATGATGATAGTAAAATAGTTTAAAATTTAATTTCTAATGGGTTTCTAGCAAACCTGTTTTCTATATATTTTTTTTTGTTTACTTCTTAAACTGTTATAAGTGTTTATATGTAATCAGTTCATATAGTCATTAATTATATATATATATAAACAACACAGTATAATTAATGTAAAGAACGATGCTTGTGTAGAAGAGCGTCCGCACAAGATGAGGAGGGAGAACGAACAAATGAAAAATGAGGCACCTCTCAGGAATCGAATCCAGGATCATCCAATTGCCGGTCGGATATGCTAACCACTGCACCGCTATATACAGGGTGTCCCATAAGTTCGGTCTCATAAGAAAATTTGCTTTAAATTAAATTTACTAAGTTAATTCATTAGAACTAAAACAAGTATTCAAACTGATGTCTTGTTTTGGGACCTTTTTTATTTTTGTTGCAAGTAGAATAACACGGAATAGCTATTACGGAAGTGAGTTACACTCTTTCCTCAAAAGTGTAACTCACTTTTCAACGCAATTTTACCTGCAACAAAAAAAAAGGTTCCAAAACAAGGCATCAATTTGAATATTTGTTTTAGTTCTACTGTATTTCTTTAGTAAATTTAATTTAAAATAAATTTTCCTATGAGACAGGACTTATGGGATACCCTGTATATACCCAAGAAACATGACTAGCTCTTATAGAAGTAAAAAATACTTAGCAAAATAATCCTTTAATTCAGAGCATGAAATTCTTTTACCTCCTTCATTGCAATGAAAAATACTTTCAAAAGAATTTTATATAAATAACTATTTTTGTAGATCGCACACACGCTTAAGTAGTACTTATTTGAAAACTTTGAAGACTTTCACCAACTTCTTTAAACCTTTAAGAACATTGTATTCTATCCTCTTCTTACTTATAAAAAACTTTTAGAAGGATTGTATAAAATACTCTAAAAGAGGTTTCCCAGAGTTCTTTAATATAGTTATATTTTTACGGATACGATGTACTCTTAAAAGAACTCTTTCAAAAGAATTCTGGAGTATTTGAATGCGTGGCGCTATCTGTTGGAGGCAATTTCAATTAGATTCCAATTCAGTTCTTCTTTGTTTACAGAGTGTTATTGCACATAAGTTTATTCTTATATGTTATCGAGAACAACATACTAAAAACGACTTAGTTTTTAACACTAAACACATTAGAAATAATTTTAATCTTACGTTGGTAGGATCCGAACCCATGTCCCTGAAGGAAGATTCGAATTTTACGAGCCAGCCACGTAATCCACTTACGTTGAAATTTCGAGTAGAGTTTCGTACATTTCTTTCGCACTGTTTTTGCCATTATCTTAATACTCAGATTGTTTCTGTATATATATATATATATAAGTGAAATTGAAATTGAAAAAAATTATTGACAGAAAAAAGCAATTTCCATAATTCAGCTGGTAATGATAAAAACAAAAATAGGACTAAAAAATGAAAAAGAATTGCAAATAATGAAATAAGTGCTAATAAAAGTGATATTAAAAACTAAAAACAAAAATAGTAATGAAAATACCAATATCTTTGTTGAATGGACCTGTAGACAAACATTTTCGTACTATGAAGTCCACAGTTCAGAAGACATAAAGCCAGAGTGATGATTAATTTGGACAGCTGGATGTTTTGAGTGTTTAATTCTTTACATTAGATGTATTGAACATGTCTTGTTACGTAAGGGAAGCTCGGGACATTGTGGTTAGCAAACATTTGAGAAGCTGTGTATCTTGGAGGTAACTTATGTAGCAGTCTAAGGGATCTGTTGTAAAGTAAATTTAGGGTTCTGCTAGAACGTTTTTTTAAATACTTAGACCACAGTTGCTGCCCATAAATATTAATGCAGAAAGTACGAAAAAGATTGTCGTTCGTGTCATTTGTACAGAATCAAATGTTTCTTTTAATCATGTTTTCTTTCCCAGAGAAATTTCGATATTTTTTTTTTCTTGTCTGAGTCGTCACTCAAGAAGCTGATAATGATTTGACCTTGATACTTAAGTTCTTGTACTTGCTCTATTAATTTGAATTGAGCTTTTGGGGACTCGAACTTTTACAAGATGATCCACACCTTTAACTGAAGGGTTTATTAATATCATATTATTGGCATAGACCACTCTTGCCTCATTAAAAGACGTAACTAAGCCATCATTATACGCATTAAACAGCAGATGAGAAAGCAAGGAGCCTTGTCTAATTCCACGCGAAGATCCAAAACACTCGGATAATATATGTCCCGATCTAACCACGAAAGTTTGGTGTATACTCGTATGTATTAGAATGCCGCTGCGCCTTCGGTAACAAAAACAAAAAAAGCCTGAAACCTAACCTAGGGGAAAACTGGGAGGGGCAAGTATGTTACTAAAACCTTTCCTAGTTCACCCTTAATGTGTATACTAAATTTGGTGCAAATTACCCTAGCCATTTAGGCGTGTATACAGGAACAAACATCAGCATCCTCTCATATATATATATATATATCGTAAAGAACGACGCTTGTATAGAAGAACATTCCGCGCAAGATGAGGAGGGAGAACGAACAAATGAGGTAACCACCCGGGAATCGAACCCGGGATCTTCCGATTGCCGGTCAGATATGATAACCACTACACCATGGTCCTCACTCGATCAGAAGTCGTAATTCTCCTACGTACGCGCAGAAACCAATGCCCCGAGGGGGGCACCTCCCGCATGCCGCACCAATATATACATTTCAACTGCAAAGAACACGCAGTATAATTAACGTAAAGAACGACGCTTGTATAGAAGAACATTCCGCGCAAGAATGAAATGAAAAAATGAGGTAACCGCCCGGGAATCGAACCCGGGATCTTCCGATTGCCGGTCAGATATGATCGGAAGATCCCGGGTTCGATTCCCGGGCGGTTACCTCATTTTTCATTTGTTCGTTCTCCCTCCTCTCATCTTGCGCGAATGTTCTTCTATACAAGCGTCGTTCTTTACGTTAATTATACTGCGTGTTCTTTGCAGTTGAAATGTGTGTGTGTGTGTGTGTATATATATATATAATAAATATATATATATATATAAAACATACGAGTGTATGAGGATTTTAGTTTATTGGATTTATGTACGTCCGTAATCTATAATTGAAAACATTATACATTTCTAAACATTTTGTTATACATTATACAGATATTAATTTAATTGTCGGAATGCTCATGTAACTTTTTTTTCAAAATAAGTTACGCCCACTTTATCGATTTCATTTACTGTTTTGAGATGCAGCATTATATACGAGCTAATTTTGTATAGAAAAATCCTGAAAGTATATATATATATATATATATATATATATAGAGTGCAGTTTCATTGCCGTAAATTCACTTGAAGGAACAAAGAACAATGTTAATAAGGTTTTATTAAGGGTTTGTTTACAATAGATACTCGTTAAATATGCTGGTTTCGCGCACTAAATGCTTCGTTAAGGTACGGAGCTACTGATGCTTCTGGTTGTGTGCTTCGTTTTACAGCCTTCGGCCTACTGAGGGAATCGGTTGAGATGAATGGTAATGCCATCTACCGGAAAGATAATATGTCCCTTTTGAAAGGAGAATTGGGTTGAGTCAAATATATTACGCGCAGCAGTCTCATCGCTACTCCCCCCTCTCTCCATTCTTAGACTGGCTTGAGACAGGTTGGATCACCTATGTTGCTACCCGAAATTGCTGCTACTCGCCTGTATGGATAATCTATGGTAGTTAAAACGCCGTGAGTTTGAGATCGAGTCAAGGCTAGGACTTTGTAATTTCAGATTTCTTTCGCTGGTCGTGGTTTTGATTCCATGTTAAGCCGTAGGTCCATGGTGGTGAGAAAACTTTAACCTTCGTTAGAATGAATAATACAGACGGAAGCGATATATGCAGTAGGATGCCCTATGATAGGTGTGGACAAATGGTTTCTAAAGAAATTGGAAGGGTAGTCAATAATGGGTACTTGTGGGTTATCTGTCGCCACTTTTTAATTTAATTTTCCAACTTTTTCACAAATACAGATGTGTGTTATCATGTTGCCATTTTTACAAAAATATACTATTTTTTTCTTAAATTATTTTTATTTCTCAAAATAACAAACATTAATCATATTATTCGGGTGGCATGAACGCGGCGATGGCCTCCAGGATGCCGTCGAATGGGTCGACACTAGCGGGTAGCTTGCTCCTCCACATGAACTCGGCCAGGTAGGTCTTAAGATGGTGTCGGGCCGTTCCTCGGTGACGCTTGTTCCTCCACTTTGCTGATCCCCACAAGCGTTCGATATTTTGAGTGTGGACTCCGGTATCTGCATCAACGAAATTGTATCGATGATTAACCTTAAAATGTTGGAAGCCAGCCTCCTGGAGGTCGGTGGTCTTATATCCTCGCCAGCTGTCGGAGTAGATAATGGAACCTTCGGCGATGTTTTCCACAATGGCAGCCAAGAAAGTTGCAGCAGAGCGGTTGGGAACTTGAACGATGAAGCAGTCGTTTGTTTCACGGCAAATTCCTCCGAACATCCATTGTTGTGGTAAAATGCATCCGGCATTGTTTTTACGCCTCGTGAACAGGCTCTCATCGATCTCAACCACTATTCCTTCGCCGCCGATCTTGGTTTGCTCTAGGTTGGCTAACCTAACCTAACCTAACCTAACCTAACCTAACCACACACTAACCTAACCTAACCTAACTAAAAAAAAATGACCCACAAGTAAAAAGTGGAAACAGATAACCAATAGGTATATTAAAAAGCGGCGACAGATAACCCACAAGTACCCAATAATGAGACTGGTGTTCAGAAAAATCTCTGTCTCGACCATGCACGCGGACTACTGCAAATGTTGAGGTTTTAGGCTTTTCAGTTAATTGATTGTAATCATACTGTCATACCTTTTAACATTAACTAATCGCGGTCCGAGACAGCTAATTATCAACCGTCTTTGCAAATGAACATAAAGAAGGAACAGACTCACGCTTATGTCGTTTATACACATTTTTCCGTGACATATGATGACTAAATTTTTAGTAAGGAGACCGTCTTTCACCTTTACTGAGATGCACTACCGTACCTCAAATCTAATCTTCTTGTTACCGTAAACTGTTACAAGATTTCTACACCTACAAAATATTGGACATTGCAGAGTTCTTAAATTACTTGGAAAAGATTTTGGTACTTTTCCGTTATATCCCCGCAAGTTCTTCTTTACGGTTAGGTCAAGTGTACGCCCTTGACAATTGGTTAGGTTAAGTCGTGATATTTTCGTTAAAATATTCGTTAGTATTTCGTTAAAATATTTGTTAGTTTTAAAGAAAGTATCACGACTTAACCTAACCAATTGTCAAGGGCATACAATTGATCTAACCGGGAAAGAAGAAATTGCGGAGGTATAATGGAAAAGTACCAAGATTTTAATTGGTAAATTTATACTGTTCATTAACGTTTCCAAAATTTCCCTTAAGCAGGCTGACTGGCCAGTCTCTCTCTCTCTCTCTCTCTCTCTCTCTCCATATATATATATATAATATATTATATATATATATATATATATATAATATAATAATATATATATATATATATATATATATATATATATATATATATATATATATATATATATTATACTATGTGTATATATAATTTTCAGTTGAAATGTAAATTAAATTAAGCTTATAGAATATGCATCATATAATTTTATTTACGTGTTTTATTACAGAGTCCCTGGTCGAACTAGATAGCAGGGCATGAATTTCCCCCAAGCTTCGTGGATATATTATAACTTACCGCGGGACTGCGGAGCCGCATTCCAAAATTTATGATTATAAGTTGTACCACAAGGCGTATGATATGATGTCTATTGCTTTAATTCAAATAAGATAAGTGAGGATGCAAATTCGTATACATGTCTGTTTGGCCTTGCAGCAGAGATATTGTAGCAAATAAGTATTATAAAAATTCAGAACGTGCATACAATATTTAATAAAACGAAATTAAAACGTGGTTTCTCATCCATCTTAATACTAAAAAGGTTATATATAATTAGGGGCCTACTAAATAGTTTTAATAGCTAGAAATGAGTGTAAAAAGGTGTTAACTAATTGCCAATAAAGATTAAATTGCATGTAATAACGGTTTGGCGCTTTCGTAAATTAAATAAATGTTCTCTTTCTTACAGGTGACATTGAAATTATGAATCTCCGAGCGAATAATTGAAAGGTAGGAGCGAATTGGTATATGTGTGTGTATATATATATAGATAACTTTATTTCTTTCTGTTGTCATATTAATTTACGATTAAGTCCTACTGGGGCTATTAAAGTAATCATAAGACTTTTCTCTCCAACTGGATCAGTTTCGAATGGTATTATATGTAGAGAGATATTATTATATACATTATAAAATCGCTCGTAATACTTATACCGCTTAATGATAACTTATCTAATTTTTATTACGGTTAAAACGAGTCATTAACTTATCGTTAGTGTCGTAAACCCTTTTGAGCTTAATTTTTCACAGTTTTTTCACTTTTATTTGAAATTTCTCTGGAGGGTCTCCGGGTTTAAAAGCCCCCCCCACCCATCCCATCCCGAAATTGGTTACGAAAAAGTCGGTTGTAGTGGGCAGTTATTTATTGATGTTCTTCGCACTGGTTATAATTAAAAGGTTGTTGTATTCTCCTGAGGGCGATGCGTCTGCAGTATATCCTTGCAGCTTCAAACACACTCGGAATATCGAGTTTTAATACTATTCAGTGTCTCAAATACCCCCTAATTTGATATATCATAAGATAGAAAACATATATAATATATATATATATATATATATATATTATAATATATATATAATATATATATATATATATATATATATATATAATTATAGGTGCTGGTTAAGTATGCGGTCTACCATCTGAGTTCTGGTTAAGTATGCGGTCTACCATCTGAGTTTTCACAGAATATAAACTAACGAAAATATCACGACTTAACCTAACCAATTATCAAGGGCGTACAGTTGATCTATTATTAATTATAACATTGTTTGTTTCTGGAATAGTATTTACTATTTACTAATAGATCAACTGTACGCCCTTGATAAAATTGGTTAGGTTAAGTCGTGATATTTTCGTTAGTTTTAACGAAAATATTCTGTCAAAACTCAGATGGTAGACCGCATACTTAACCAGAACTCAGATTGGTTGGTCGCAGCTTAATTGTGGTAGACTGCTCGAAGCTAGGTAGACCGCACACTTAACCAGCACCTATATATATATATATATATTATATATATATAATATATATATATATATATATATATTGACAGAATGATAGAATGAAGCTAGTTTGTTGTGTCTTGTTTTTGGGTTTTTTTCTGTTTCATCCACGTTTTTATTTGTTATCATCGGTTCTGGGACTCTCTTCTACGATGTTTCATACCTCTTTCCAGCAGGGATTAGGGCGAATACAAGAGTTCAGTATTCGAATATGAATACGTTATATTTGCATGAATTGAATGGTTAAATTAAAATGCTAATTTTTTTCTATTTCACAACAACTTTGTATACTCATTTCTTACCGTTGAAGACTTCTTTCAGCGTGTTCCAAACGTGTATGACATTTTCTTTAGTTCGTTCCCATCTCTACAAATAGAATTCACTGACGAAAATGTATCATAGCATTCACGTATAAGTCGTTTCTTCTTCCTTGAATCTTGTCAACATTTTCTATGACTTGGGGAAAATGTATGACATCCATCTCATACATCCATTGCATGTCGAGCGATTTTCGCTTGAAAGGTCATGTACAGTATAAGTCCCACTTAGAACTACGAAAAAGAAGACCTTCCGGCAGATGCTATTCTTATATTTTTATAGTTAATTAAAATGACTAATTATATTTATATTTATAACAAATTTATCTCATTTGATAAAGCCAACGGTTTTAAAGTTTTAAAATCTAAGTCTAAACTTACAACTATAAGTTATTTCGATGCAACATGAGAAAATTAATTATCCAAGACAAGCGTCGTTCTTTACGATATATATATATATATATATATATATATAATATATATAATATATATATATATATATATATATATATATATATATATACTAAATTATTCCGAATGATTACTGATATTTGTAATATTGAGAATTAACAATAAGCATTACTAATTTTGAATTTCCATTCTCTCCTTCAACAAGAAGTTATTGCAGAATTTATAACGCCTTATATCTCAAAAGTTCTTCTTTAAACAGGACAAGCATATATTAAGATGATTTGATTACCTAATAATAATATTAATAATATAAATTATTATATGTTAATTATTAAACAATGATCAAAGGTTCGAAACCATGTAGAAAGCAGCATAAACAGGATGGGTTTTAAAAAAATAGCTAATCTGTTTTCTATTACTTCACTAAAGACATAGGTTCGGATCTTCACATTTCTGTCAACAGAATTTGTCTGAATTTATCATATTTGCACTCGACGTTTTCATGACATCAATGCTAGTAAATTATGCTACACTATGTTATATCATGCTGTATTATACTATATTATATCATGCTATTTCTTCATATTTGCCTATAATTCCTACGTTCGTAAAATTCCTAAAACACCTAAAATTTCTAGTCCATAATTCATAAATATTCAATAATAGAAAATGTCATTATTATGATAATTATAATTACTACAGTTAATATGATTACATTTACAATTACATCACTTAGAGTATTGGTAAATAAAAACAAATCTGGAACAATTGAAGAATAGGGACCCCAGCCTTCTTTAGTTAGCTTTATAAGGCTAACTAACGAAAATATCATGACCTAACCTAACCAAACGTCAAGGGCGTACAGTTAACCTAACGATTGGTTAGGTTAGGTCAGGTCGTGATATTTTCGTTAGTTAGCCTTATAAGCCTAACTAAAGAAGGCTGGGGTCCCTATTCTTCAATAGCTCCAAAAATCTGGATCACCTGAAGATCAGGGCCCCCATGTATGCTTGTTTTTTGCTTTACAGTAATAAATATAATAATAAATTAAATTGAATACCGGTTAGGTCAACCGTACGCCCTTGACGATTGGTTAGGTTAAGTCGTGATATTTTCGTTAGTTTTTAACGAAGATATTATTTGGTGATTGAGGCTGGGGGCCTTGAGCTTCAGGTGATCCAAAAATCTTCATTATTTGTAAATTCTACTTTACGTACTTTAAACTAAAGTACAGTAGTTAAATATTTTACATATAAGCAATTTAAAGTAGTTTTATGCAACAATATAAAATGTTACTCAAGTCCCTCGAATAAAATTTCCCATTAATATATTCGGAGCAAGTGTAGTTTACGTCCCCCTGTGGTGCCTAGTGTAGTTTACGTTCCCCTACATTATCCTAGTGTAGTTTGTGTTCTCGACGTTTGTGTCCGCGTATACCTAATCAAATAAAACGTTAAAACTAACGAAAAATATTATTGGTTAGGTTAAGTCGTAATATTTCTTAGTTTTAACGTTTTATTTGATGGATTAATTTAAAAAATGTCCCCAAAGATCCTAGTGTTGTTATGTTCCCCAACTTTGACCTAGTGCAGTTGGTGTCCCCCTTTGCGTCAGGGAGACGTAAACTACACTTGCTCCATATATTCTATCTTATTTTCTTAAAGAATATATCAACTTAACCCTATATGGGCAACTGTTACAAATTTCGGATCACCTGAAGATCAGGGCCCCCAGCCTTCTTTAGTTAGCCTTATAAGGTTAACTAACGAAAATATCACGACCTAACCTAACCAATCGTTAGGTCAACTGTACGCCCTTGACGATTGGTTAGGTTAAGTCGTGATTTTTTTCGTTAGTTAGCCTTATAAAGCTAACTAAAGAAGGCTGGGGGGCCCTGAGCTTCAGGTGATCCCAAAATTCTGACCTTTCATATACACGCATTTATAACTTAACCCTACAGAAAATTCTGTTCATATACGGTTAACATAATTTTTTATATATCCTTAATGATATATATTAATATAAAACAATATATGCATTCTTAAACTACGTATGTAGGACAAAAGCCCCCTAGGACAAAAGCCCCCTAGGAAAAATAATAATAAGAATTTTTTTAATCATTATTTTTATTCTTTATTATTTACAGTTTATGAACACTTCTCTGACATGTAAAATATTACATTTATTATATCATAAGACTGCAATAAGGAAGGCATTATAAGTACTATACACTGAGTATACAGTAGCACACATTAACGCCAATATTTACACAACCATTAAAAAATTACGGTGCTCCTTTAGTATGCGGTCTACAAATTCTGCCGCGCTCTACTTTTTTCAAAGTGCAGTCTACAGGTTTTTTTCGTTAAATTTGTGCCTGCTCACGCATTCTGCCGCTCTTTTTTTTTCGCTAAATGACTCACTCACATGACTTAGACCCTATTTGACCTTGAAATTCAAAATGATTGTTTAACATCAGTAGCCTGAGAAATTTGAAGCAGTAAAGTTGTAAACAATTCAATTGCCGGTGCTACTATAGTATGCGGTCTACCTACGATTGGTTAGGTTTAGTCAATATATTTTCGTTAAAACTAACGAAAATATCATGACTAAACCTAACCAATCGTCAAGGGCGACTGACATTGGGATGTAAACAAGCAATTAGTAAACAAGCTAAGAAGGTATACTTACATTTAAACTTTTTGTGTTTTTAAATTTTCAATAAATTTTTTTCCTTACATTTAAACTTTTTATGTTTTTAACTTTTCAATAAATTTTTTTCAAGTAAGATTGTCATTTCAACCTTCTTTAACTACATTTAAAAAACAAATTGGTGTAGACCGCATACTAAAGTGTGAATTTGTCTGTAGACCGCATACTAAAGTGTGAATTTGTCTGTAGACCGCATACTAAAGTGTGAATTTGTCTGTAGACCGCATACTAAAGTGTAAATTTGTCTGTAGACCGCATACTAAAGGAGCACCAAAATTACATTATAAAAGGATCATCATGCCTTATCTAGGCAAAGTCAGCTTTATAAGTATTATACAGTAGCACACATTAACACTTGCATTATAAATTTATAGCTCACTATTTTACAGGAGCACAAAATTATTTACACAACCATAAAAATGAACATTATAAAAGGAACATCATACCATATGCAGGGAAAATCAAACAAATAAAGCACAATATTAAAAAGTTCATTAAGTGTTAAGGTTCAGTTAAAGTTCATTTTACTTCCCCTAATGCTATGACCTACACCATTCAGAAATTCCTCCAAGTCTTCCTCTCATTCACATAGTCCAGACATAGGTTCTTCAAACGCTGTTGATGCTCCTTTGTGGCACGTTCCTAACCTAACCTAACCTAACCATTCAGGTAGACAAAACAGTGATCAACTAGAGTGAATCAACATAGACAAAGATTATAATATATGTTTAGGATTACTTCATAGCACACGAAAAATAATATAAAAAAATGGAGACTTTTGTCCTACTTTGCACTTTAACTGAGGGTTTTTTGTCCTATTTTGCACTTTAACTGAGGGGTTTATGTCCTATTTTGCACTTTAACTGAGGGGCTTTTGTTCAGGGGACTTTTGTCCTAGGGGGCTTTTGTCCGGACTCCTTAAACTACAGAGTGGCCACAAAGTCCCTTTGCGGTGAAATTACAGCATATCTGTATGTTTTGATCGTTTTGGTCCAAATTTTACTCCAAGCAGACTACATTTTCAGGTGTACATATCGGTACTTCGTTTCCATAAGAATTATAGGTTCAAAAATATATCTTAATTGTACTATTTTGTTAGGATATTCAGAACTGAATTCAAATTTATGCTCTTGTTTTGTATCGTAACCACTTATTCCAATTTGTCTAACCTTAACTTTATGTTTACTCCCCTTAAACACTCTTAATACTACTTGAGCAATTTCTGGTATACTTCAGGTTCAAGACAATGCAAAAATTGACTCAACCACTCTCCAACTACTTCATACAAAAAACGGATCACCTGAAGATCCGTCACCCCAGCCTTTTTTAGTTAGCTTTATAATGCTAACTAACGAAAATATCACGACCTAACCTAACCAATCGTCAAGGGTGTACAGTTGACCTAACGATTGGTTAGGTTAGGTCGTGAAATTTTCGTTAGTTAGCTTTATAAAGCTAACTAAAAAAAGGCTGGGGTGACGGATCTTCAGGTGATCCCAAAAAACTACCAGGCATACAGTTTGCTATTTTCATTTAATTTTGTTCGTGATCAACCCAACTTTCATAGTATGCATACTTGTCTTTTAAATTCTATACCAACCCTGGATTTTTCCTTTTTACCAGCAGCTTTGATGTTTCCGATCAACCCTGGATTTTCCTTTTTACCAGCAGCTTCATCTTCCCGATCAACCCTGGATTTTCTTTTTTAACCAGCAGCTTGATGTTTCCGATCAACCCTGGATTTTCCTTTTTACCAGCAGCTTGATCTTCCTGATCAACCCTGGATTTTTCCTTTCCGTTTGCGGCCCTACTGGAATACGAAACATTTTCGCGATACACCGCTTCCAAATTACTTTCGAGTAAATTACTTGAGTTTCAAATATTAAATCACAAGGGGCAACAACATCCCTAATTAAATCACAGGGGGGGAGGGGGATCAGTATTTTTTGAAATAACATTACACGGTAAGAATTTTCCTGACCGCAATATTTTTCAAAACAACACACCCTCGGTAACATCCTCCCGAAATTCAATAATTTCCTGACAAGGGATAAATCCATCTCTAATTCCAAAACTTTCCTCTTAAATTTTTCTATTTGTTTATTCCCAACAAAAGTATCGTTAGCAAGCTCTCGCATTTCAGTCGCACTGCCACACGAAATTACGTACTAAACTCATTTGTTTTCATATTTTCACCACGTAGAATAAAATTCAGAACGCTTCCACGATCGCTCTTATTGCAATACTTATCAACATTCATCACTGCAACATCACTATTAATCTTTCGTTCCAGCTTACTCACGGCACAATCATCATCGAAAATTAAGTATTCCTTACATAAAAAATCATTTTTAAATCCATTTTCAGTATATATATATACAGGGTGTCCCGTAAGTCTGGAACCATAGGGCAAAATGATAAAAACGGCAATAAAAACGCCGAAGAGACTTTTGGGGACTGTTTGTGAAATGAGCGAGGATGGTAGCGGCTGTGTCATCGTCGGTGGATGTCCGCGGAGATCCACTGCGTGGTTTATCTCCTATGGATCCCGTTTCCCTGAACTTTGCTACAAGTTTGCCGACACAGCTGTGTGTTATTTTACCCTATAGTTCCAGACTTATGGGACACCCTGTCTATAAAACCTCTGTATTATTACACACATTATACTTGTTGCACTGTTTATAAGAAACTGACTCATGCATCTTGATAATTTGACTTAGAACACTTTTGTTCTTACGTTCTATATAAGTGTCGGCCGCATTATTTTCACTCCTTGCGTACATACATCACAGAATCGCAGATTTGTACATCAGAATTAAAAACAAAAATCATAAATCATTCCATTTCTCAAGGTTTTAGTGCACGCATTTACTACGGAATAGCAAACTTTTTCGTTTGGATTAACACAACATAATTCATCATATTCGTTCTCGTATACACTCTCCTGAATGTATATGCGTGGTTGAGAGATTTCTCTTTCACTAACAACAATCAATTCAGAGAAAAGTGTAGTAATTTTTACATAGTCATTTATATCATTCAATATTCTATTTTCTCTCTCATTCTCAACACACACATATATATATATATATATATATACACCACACACACACACACACACATATATATATATATATATATATATATATATATAATATATATATGTTAAACACAGACCGTGCATGGCACAAGGAACTCTTCTGGGAAAATTAAATCCACTATAGTCCACTTATTCGGACTATAGTGGATTTAATTTTCCCAGAAGAGTTCCTTGTGCCATGCACGGTCTGTGTTTAACATATAATGTTCTCAGGAACCATTCTGAGTTTGTATATATATATATATTATATATATATATATATATATATATATATATATATATATATATATATATATATTATACACACACACAAACATTTTGAGACAGAATCCAAATATTTTTTTCTCTCTCTTTGAATAATTCCTGTAGACATTAATCGTTCAATTTTAATTCAAGAGCTAAATTTTCTTTCATATTCCATTAATTTCAAATTTAATAACTTTAATACTTAAAATAATAAAAAGAAAGAAACACCCAAATTTAATGAGAATCTCGCAGAAATTTAATGACAAGATCTATCGACTGGAATTAATAATGTAAATATTCTTTCTTTATCATGATAAAAAAAATTTTAATATAGTATGACTTTTTCCTTAATCTGATATAAATTTTATTTAATTTTTTATCTATCGCCGGAATGTTTCTTTCACGTACGCGAGTACGTGGACTCAAAACACGTTTTCGTTATGCGAATTCTTTCTGCTCACCTTTTTATATTTTAATTATTGTAGTCGATTTCCCTATGTAGTCGTGTTGTCGTTAGTTGTTTCAATGCTAGTAGTCTTGTAGTCGTTAACTGCTTCCAGTACTAGTAGTCGTTTAGTTGATTTCATGCGTAAAGTAAATTCGATGTTCTCGTAGACTTCGTAGTCCAGAACGTTGTCGTTCTTTGACGTTTTCTTCCTTTTCAGCGACAATTCTTCGTAAAACTCTCCAATCAGCGAATCTTCTTTCTTCTTTCTTCAACGTACAACAACAACAACAACAACAACAACAACAACAACCGTTTCCCCTCAAAAATTCTATTGGTGAAACGGTGGAATATCAGATGGATAAAAACGTAGCTGGGACCCACCTGACATCATTAACCCTTTAATGCCGGAATTTATTGTAGGTTTAAATTATGAATGCGTGTATTTCAAATGTTACCAATTTGTATCAGTCGTCGTTAAAGGGTATTCATATACTTTAAATAAAATGATGTTAAAATTTATGTTATCATTCGTACTGGTACTTTCTTCTGCGCTGTTTCGTACCTCTTCCCAAACGTATTACCCAAATGGTAAACAACCTTTGTTACGGGGTTAAGGGGTTAAATAACTAGAGATAACTTACTATGTTCATTAAGTTTTATTTAACTAGTGTATTAAGTCTGATTTACGGATATTACCTCAGCCTCAACGATGAGTCCAGTGCTCGCTGTTACTGTGGCCTGTCTTCTTCTCCTTCTCTCGTCTGCGCTCCTGTCTGTCCCTCTCTCTCACTGTCTTTCCCTCACGAGCGTCAGCTCTCAACCCTTATATAGACACAAATCATAAACAGGGGATGGTACTTGAAAGGGGAGAATATTAATACGTAAACAGATCCTTGAGAAAGAGAATGCACATTATTCATTTGAAATCACAATAATTTTGGAGTTTTTCCTACGGGACCGTTATATATACTGTACACACACACACACACACACACACACACAATATATATATATATTATATATATATATATTACGGGAGCCTTGTAAGTACTTTAACTCCCTATTTGCTTGGCAATACTGTTGCGAGCTACTCGTATCCTGAAATGGGCGTATGGGCGGAATGATGCTCTATGTGAAAAGATGTTTAACTTTATACTTCCACTTAAACTATGAATGCATCGATGAATAATATATATATAATATATAATATATATATATATATATACAAGAGCCTTCGACCGCAGGTCGATCCTGAACCGCCATTGAAACCCTCATAAAAGGTGTATATATATATATATATTATATATATATATATATATATATATATATATGCCTAGGTGGTGTAGTGGTTAGCGTCGCTGACTACCAATCCATCGGCCCGGGATCGAGACCGGTGACGGCAGCCAGCGCGCAGCAAAACCCAGCTGTTCATCCTTCCACACAATAAAGAAAGTGGTTGGTAGATAAATGGGTACCCTGGGTAGCCTAGTGGTTAAGACGCTGGGCTGCTGGTAGGACGTGGTTCGGATTCCACGTTTAAACTGTACGTCTAAGGTGGAGTGAAAAGCTTGACCTTCGTCAGAATGAACAATTCGGGCGGAAGCAAACCAAAGGTTACCAAAGGTATATACTGTATATATATTATACTTATGCTCAAATTAGGCATTCTTAATACCCAGTTAGGCATACGCTAGGCAGGTTGTTAGTATCGGTTCGGTTAGATCTATTTTTGGTTTTGTTTCATCGTGAAATATGTAATAGTACAAATCAAAAAAATGTATTCGTGTTGCCTTTTATGTTTCATTGTCTTTGTTATTTGAGGTCCAAACATTTTCGCCGATAAAATTTTCATTTAGAAAAATTTCTCGTCAGTTCGAGCATTTGATCTATCGGGCAAAGTTTTGTGTTTCAAAAAGTCCCAGCACCGAGTTTTACTGAGGTGGAGGTCTTTTATCCAGTAAAATAGTAACGGTTACCAAGGAAACGAATCCAGGAGATGGTATGAGGATACAAGGAGTGTTGTTTGAAGTAATCGCGGCAAAAGAGATTCTACAAATTGATTTGAAAGGTGAGTAAAGTCTTATATTAAAGTCTTGAGAAAAAGATATCATTACACTGGTATGCATCAATTTTGCTGTCAAGGGTTTTGTAAGTGATTCTTATAGAGGTTTTCCTGCTGATTTCGAATCTGCAATCCGTTTTTCTCAATCAGCTCAGGTTATCCGGCTATGGCCTCATAAGCAGTGTTCCCTCTAAGGTGTGCGCGTGTGCGCGCGTACACGCGTTGTGAAACCCGCGCACACAGCAAAATAAAATGCGCACAGGCTCAAGCGTATCATGAGTCACGACAGTAAATGAAGTAATTTAAAAAGTATACCGTCACACAAGGTCTGACCATTTGCATCAACATACTCTATAGTCGTTCTTTTAAGTATTAACCCCTTCCGCCCGACTTCGCTGACGTCCGCGCAATTAAGCAATACGGATTTTTTTACTCTATGTATTTGCATTTTTTCTTTTATACATTAACGCATTGAATATAAACCTTCTCTTTCTTATTTTTGCATAAAAACGAATAGTAATTATCTCATAATTCCTATTTTGTGAATGGATGAAATTATGTATTAATCTTGATAGTCTATTTTAAATTGCTAAATGCTAAAAATTGTTTTGAGAAATGATAACTAAAATAGTCATTTTCAATTAGTTATTTTTATTTTATTTATTTTGTTGAATTTTATTTTACTACTTTTTATTTTATTCATATTTTTAGAATGGATAAAATTTCTTTTTTAAGAATATATAATATTGTAAACAGTTTTTTAATATCCATTTAATAGTACCGTAATGATCAAGCTATTACCTTATGGAAATAATATTTATTAAGTATTTAATATTTATATATATTTAATTTTGAAGATAATAGCGCTCAGAAAAGTTTGCACAATTTTTCACCATGAATCTAAATGTATGCACAACGAAAATTTCTTGCGCACACGGACTAAAAAAAATTAGAGGGAACATTGCTCATAAGTAAAATAGAATTTTTCGTGATTTTGTCAAAGCGGAATTGGAACAGTAACATCTATCATCACTTGTTTCACTTGTATAATATCTTTTTTTACTTTTCAGGCATATAGATAAAATATTTCATAATGAATAGAGCGTGTAAAAATGATCCCAATAGATTCTGCTACATATGTGGGACGGTTACCATGCCAAATAACCAGTCCCAAATCACTAAATTTGTGAAGACAATGTATAGAGCATACTTTGGAATTAAGCTAGGGGACCAGGACAAAAATTTCGCCCCTCATATGTGCTGCAAGACGTGCATTGAAAATTTGAGAAGATGGAGCAAAGGCAGAGCGAAATCTTTGCCTTTTGGAATTCCCATGATTTGGAGAGAAGGAAAGGATCACGTGACAGATTGCTATTTCTGCATGACAAACCTCCAAGGTGGGCTTATAAATTTATTTTTCTTAAATATTTTGAAATCCTCGTATGAAACTTGACATAATATTCACCATAATGTAATATTCACCATATATAGCATAATATTCACCATAATGGTAATCATACATTTACATATACATATTGTTATAGAAAATACATTTACACATACTATTGTTATACAAGTTACATTTACATATACAATGATTGTATATTTTCTTTCTTTTTCATTCATATTGTCCCCGAAGGGACAATATGAATGAAAAAGAAAGAAATATACAGACTCCATCGACCTATTTCATATCTTACAGACCGCAGCCTTCCCTCACGAGCCGCCACTGTCTGAATGCTTCTTCTATTTCATATGCAAGTTTTATATCCATGTTTCTGTGTTTCTATTTTCAGGAGTTAACAAGAAGAATAAACACATTGTTGTATACCCTGACATTCCTTCTGCTATGAGACCTGTACCCCATGGTCCTGGAATTCCAATACCCGACCCACCTCAAACCCTGGACTTTGATGATTCTGATGATGAATCAATGACCAATGCCAATGACCAGTCCCAGTCGTATATACCTCAAAATACCGCTTCAAATGAGCCGAGGCCTCTCAACCAGGCCAAACTTAATGATCTTACAAGGGATTTAGGACTTTCCAAATTAGCTGCCGAGATCTTGGGCTCACGACTTCGAGAGGACACTTGCTGGCTCCGGGAACAACATTCTCCTGGTATAGGAAACGAGAGGAAGAATTCCGCAAGTTTTTTGCAGTGCACGAAAATACCTCTTCCTTAGTGTACTGCTGCAATGTTGAGGGGCTAATCGAATCCTTGGGCCTGCCATATAACGCATCAGAATGGAGGCTATTTATAGACTCGTCTAAACGAAGTTTGAAAGCAGTACTTCTTAACATTGGGAATAGGGTTGCATCAGTCCTTGTAGCACATTCCGTACAACTTACTGAGAGCTACGATAACATGAAAATTTTACTGGATGCTCTCGTATACGACCAACATAACTGGAGGATCTGTGGAGATTTGAAGGTAATACTAATATCATAAGTAAACTATTGCTATTGACTATGTTGTTTTTCCAAAGGTTATTTGAGAGCGTATAAGAACACTTAACTTCCCCACAGAAGTGATACAGTCCAATGCATAGATTTTTTATCTGATAGAACAAATTCTCTAAATTCTTTAAATATTTTCATTTTTTTTCAGATTGTGGCATTTGTATTGGGAATGCAAGGGGATACACGAAATACCCATGTTTCCTCTGCAAATGGGATAGCCGAGCGGATGAGAGCACTATGCACAGCGTGAATGGGCATCCAGAGAGAATTTTGAACCTGGGTCGCATAATGTCGTTTCAGTGCCCCTTGTACCACCAACAAAATTTGCTCCCACCACTTCATATTAAGCTGGGCTTGATGAAAATTTCATCAAATCAATGAATAAGGAGGGTTCAGCATTCCGATATCTCGAGAGTAAATTTCCTCATATATCTGATGCTAAACTAAATGCTGGGGTTTTTGATGGTCCTCAAATTCGAACTTTGATCAAGGATACTCAGTTCGAAAACGCAATGACTCCAACTGAGAAGAATGCCTGGCAGGCATTCAAATCAGTTGTCACTGATTTTCTTGGCAAGCGTAGAAGTCCAGAATACGAGTCCGTTGTCGAAAACTTGATGGAAGCTTTCAAAGCTCATGGGTCGCGCATGTCCATAAAAATGCACTTTTTGTGGTCCCACTTGGACTATTTTCCTGAAAATTGCGAGGATTATAGTGAGGAACAGGGTGAACGATTTCACCAAGATATCAAAATAATGGAAGAGAGGTACCAGGGAAACTGGGATATCAATATGCTGGCGGACTATTGCTGGTGTTTGAAGCGAGACGTGCCCGAAGAAAAACACAGACGGAAAGCCAAAAAAACTTCATTCCTTCCTCAATAAACTTTTTCCATATTCATTGTATGAATAAAAGTATTTATTTACACAATGTTTTCATTTTCACGAGTGTTCTTATAATATTACTCGTATCTACAGTGTTTAAGCTAAAAAAATCAATAAATTTGGGGATAAAATTGGACTTATAATAAATGGCCAATAGAGAAAAAACCTGACCTGATTGAGGAAAACCAATGTCATTTTCGAATTCAGCATCGTCGAATTATATATGAGTTGAAAAAACCCTCACAGCAGACAAAAAAATTTCATATGCATACCAGTGTTATCTATTTGTATATTATGCTGATTTATCTTTTCTCATTATTGTTTGTAAATGTATGGTACTAAATAATGATTACTAAGGAGGGCCATGGCACAACACTCATGCTAACAACTGCCGCTCATTGCTCTAAATCCTGGATTATTATTACCAATACTATCGGGATTCGAACCCTCGACCTCGGTGTCTTCACTTCGCTCGTAGGGAAACGGTCTTACATACTGAACTACGGACGCTAGCTAATATGTGGCAACAGTTTCATATGTATTATGTCTTAGCATTTATGCTTTTGTGAGTGCATCAATCACAATTCGATCGTCTCCAAGAATTCAGTAGCTGTTCCCAAACTTTTGTATGCACAGTATACAATACTGTTCTCTCTCTCTCTCTCTCTCTCTCTCTCTATATATATATATATATATATATATAATATATATACACACACACACACACACAGAACTAGCAAACTAACAAAAACCTAATAATTTACTGCAGGTTAGCTCATGGTTCCACATATCTGTTCAAAACATCTCTCTCTCTCTCTCTCTCTCTCTCTCTCAGCCAACTTCCACCGGCAGGGAAATGTTTTAAAGAGAGACGTATATAAAAGTTAGGAAAGAAATGCTACAGAGATTCTGTAACATCTGTTCCCAGTATCCTTGAATCTTGGTATAAAATTTTTTATTCTTTTTCGTAATTAAAATAACAAAATCAAAATTTCCATAACCAAGTTTTACAAATTACGAGAGAACCTTCCTTCCTACATTTTGTTTCACTGACCTCGAGTTTTTGTAGTTCATTGGCAATATTGAATTTGTACAAAATTATTAGAAATTTTTTATTTTCTGCCTTTTAGGCCCCCTTCCATCTTTATTGCGGGGCCCCTGGCTGTAGCTCCGTTAGCCCATGCCTTAATCTGGCTCTGTACAGAGTAATTCACACCATGAGTAGACTCATCTTATGAACTCAGTCACTCATTAAAGAAAGTATTACTTAAGGGATCGAATGAAACTCGACACTAAAAAATCAACAGTACATAAAATTTTAAGGATTTTATTTATTTATTTATTTTGTATTTATTTAATTAACACACACACACAGCAAATTCTTCGAGATCACAAGTGTTCAAAATTTATTGAAAGGAAAATATACAATAAAATGAATGATTTCATCATAGTCAAACCTGACTTCATCAATCGAAATTAAATCATATTTTGGACCATACTCTTAGCACATCTTTCTGTTAAATTTTAGCCAAATGTTTTAATGTTGTGTTTGGAATTCCACTTCATATAACAGTTGGATCACTGTACTTTGCAGTATTATATATAGGGCCTACTGTATATATATAATACAACACACTCAGTGGGAAAGTAAGAAGCGCTTCAAAGGCCTTTCTTAATGAAGTGTTTAAATACTCGAAAGGTCTTAGAATCGCTTTTTATTCCCCCCCCCCCCCCCCGTAGCTGGCTGTGTAACTACTCATATCAGTGTTTCTCAACCATTTAGGATTAGTTCTTTCCTTTGGAAACAGCCGACTGATAATTCACTGTGTAACACAAAATTTGTCCATGAGTTAAAACTATTATTTTCTGATTTTTTAGGGCATAAATAAGTAAAAATGAGCAGTCACCAAGTTCAGACTTCGGTTCTGAGTTCATGAGATCGATTTATTGATTTTTTGCCATTTTTGCTTATTAATTTAAGGGTTTTTCACACTATCTGCTTTTAAATCAAATGAATCCTGTTAAGTATAATTTTAATTGATGTTAACACGATTATTATGATAAATCAATGATGAAAAATGAAGTTCTCCAGGCCCCGTCTTTAGAAATGAAAATAAAAGAAGGAAACGAGTAGGGAATAATTATGTATTATAATATTTAATACACAGACAGTGATACAGAGCGTTGATAAAGAGTATTGCTACGGAGAATTGATACAGAATTGATACAAAAATTCTAGCGTTATAGTTTAATCAAAAAGAAGTTTGTCTACGAGATTGGCGATTGTATTTCAGTTCACTCTCACGCAAAAGGTTCCAGATATAGTCCCCCATCATACTTTCATTGTACTGTCCTTGTAGCGTTCCTCGAAAGAGCTGACATCCTGGTGAAATCTTTCACCTTGTTCTTCTGAGTAGTCTCCCATGTTTTCTTTGAACTCATCAAGGTGGGCGTGTAGTACGTGCAGTTTCAGCGACATCCGGCAGCCCATGCTCCGGTACGTGTCCACAAGTTCGTCAACGATTTCCCTGTAGTTCTCTGCCTTGTGGTTTCCGAGGAAACCTTTGACTAGAGAAACGAAGCTTGTCCAAGCTGCCCGCTCAACCTCAGACAGCTTCTCAGGAAAGCTGTCGGAGTCAATAAGTCGCTTCACCTGAGGGCCCACAAATACTCCTGCTTTGATCTTCGCCTCCGACCACTTCGGGAACAGCTCCTGGATGTGCTTCAAGGCCTCACCCTCTGGATCCAGCTGTTAACAAACTGCTTAATGATGCCCAATTTGATGTGCAGGGGTGCATCAGCACTTTCGTTGGCTCCACCAGCGGCTCTTGCTTCACGTTATGGGCCCCAACCTCATAGCCGGTCCTGAGGGGCCAGTTCCTCTTCTCGTAGTGAAGGGCTGTATTTCGGCTATCCCAGAGGCACAGATAGCAAGGGAACTTGGTGAAGCCTCCCTGAAGCCCCATCAAGAAGGCCACCATCTTGAAATCGCCAATGACCTCCCAGCTGAATTGGTCGTACTTCAGTGCACTCAGCAGGATTTTGACGTTCTGGTACTCTTCTTTCATGTGCACTGAATGAGCCAGAGGAATCGAGGGCCACTGATTTGTGTTGTGCAGTAAAACAGCCTTGAGGCTTTTAGATGAACTGTCGATGAAGAGCCGCCAGTCAGAGGTGTTGCAGGGAATGCCCACAGAGTCGAAGAGTCCTCTGATGTCATGGCAGTAGCACACCCATCTCTAAGAGTGAAGAACACTGAAAAGCCGCGATGCCGCTTCCTCTGGGAAGTAATTCGAACGCTGTCGTCCAGTAAGTCCCACTGCTTCAGTCTGGAAATGAGCAGCTCGGCGTTGGACTTTGTCAAGGCCATTTCCCTGATGGGGTCGTGATGTCCTCTTGGTTGGGGTAGTAGGGGCACCTTTCACCGGCCACCCGGCGTCGACGGCGCGCAGCAGATGACGCACCTTGCTCCTCCTCGGAATCATCATAGCTTGCTTCTTCTGCTGGACAAGATTGATCTCTCAAGGGAGGCTGTGGCACAGGTAGGTCCGTCGCGTTATGGGGAACAGGTGCAATAGATGACGGAATGTCAGGGTACTCAATGGGAGGCGCATTCTTCCCCTTTCTTCGTTTTGTTGGGTCCACCATACAGAAATAGCAGTCCGTGAGATGGTCTGAGGGCTCACGCCAGACACGGGGGATAGCGAAACGCATTGCCCTCTTCTCTCCTCTAAACCAACCTTCAAGAGTGCGGCGGCAGTAGTCACAGATGACATGTGGTGCCCAGCGTTTGTCTTGGTCACCGACTGGCATTCCGAAGTAGGCATGATAGGCTTCCTTTGCACGGGTGCAACTGTCCAAGCAGTGTTTTTTAGCCGTCTTTGCGAAGAAACTCGCCGCACACGTAGCAGAAGGAATCCGCTGGGTATTTGCAACCACGAGCAGCCATAACAGTAACTTCATCACACGTCACACGTCTGAAAAAGTAAAAATAATGGATTAATTTAACCCTATATGGACATAATTCTTATTTTTGTCTTAAATTTTTTTTTACCTATATTAAACATTCATTTAGAGTACTTTGAACATAAATATGTGATTTTTAATGTATATATATATATATAAATAATATATATATAAATAATATATATATATAATATATATAATAATATATATAATATATATATAATGTAATATATATAATACAAATTGGACAACCTTATACCACGTGGCAAAGAAGGCATGGATGTCAGAGCCATCAATATTGTTACATTTCAATAAAATATTCTAGTGCTCAGTTTATCAGAATTGTTTTATATTACTTCAGCCACTCTAACAACATATATTGAGCAATAAAAAATTATTCAACTTACCTTTAATCAAATAAAGTGATAAAAAATAAAAAACGAACTGCGTAACCATACACTTTTACTTCTACTGACGCACTAACTTATTTTTTTCATTAAAGCTCGGTTTTCTGCAGTAGGAGTTGCCAATTCGTGATATAAACTCCTTGAACCGTTACAAATTTGACGATATCGTCATTTAAGTTAAAATGTACTTGTTTCGGTAAATATATAGTAAATTTTGAAGCGTTTACAGATCTGTCGCAGATGTCCATATAGGGTTAAAAAATAATAATATTCTTATTTCAACAAAATCGATGTACTGACAACAAACCCGAAGTTTAAAATCACTGACAGCTTTTTTCCAGTGATTTGAAGCATAATGAATCAGAAAATAAAGGTTATTGCCCAGAAACAAAGAAAATTATTTTTTTTGTTACACGGTGATATATAATTACCCCTTCTCCAATCAAACGAAAAAAACCCAGTTTTTCGTAGGTTATAATTCTTTATTTGTCGTCGACGCGGTAGCAAAATAATTGCAATTCAGTAAATATTACAGATTGATGCGATAACTGAGCTTGTTTATTTTTACCAGACGATAAGTACGTGGCACAGTACAACTAAGGACGACTCCAGCATCCGGTTCTACGTTCAGTCTGTTCCTGAATTTGGTTTTGATGAAATCAAATGAACGTGGCCTCACACTCACACTCACACGTTGTTGGGAAGGCTAAAAGCGGGGAAATCGTTTCCTTGGAAAGACATGGGTACTCTTGCAGGCGGCAAATCCAAAACTCAGCCCGGAGAGAAATGAATTCTTCCTTGAAGTGGAAGTCCTCATCCTGGATGAGGTCTGCCGTGCGAACCGTAAACGGGAATGGTACCCACTGCTTCTTTTCAGCGTAGAAATGTCTTCATCGAAGTACTTCCGTACTTGACTTTTAGGTTTTCGATGTGCTAAACAATGACTTTTTGAAAAGTACACTCCAAGTTCTCAGTTCCCATCAATAAATGGAAAGTGTGCCAGTTTCCCATGTTCAACTCGTCGACGCCATAGGTCTAGTATTTCAGAGAGCGCGGAAAGTTTGCCAATGGCCTCAAACAGGGTGGTGTCTCGCTCTTGAAGAGATTCGTAACGGTGTTCAGGTCGGCAAAATGTCAGTAATTTAGGCCAGCTTCGCTAAGTTGTCGCTTCGGAAGGACTGTGCCAGGTGATGGTTCTTGTTCTCGAGAAAGTCTGTCAGTTGGTTACGCAACTCGAAAACAAGGGGGCATCCGTTTCCTCGGGACAACTATCTGACAGCCGTGAAAACACTTGTCTGTGAAGATAGCAGTGGTGTTTGACGCAATCAGGAGCTTTCCTCTTTGCGAACATGATCATGCCAGTTTTCTATCCCATCACAGCTGGCGCTCCGTCAGTGGTACAGAACACGAGGCACTCCCAGTTGATTTCATGCGATCGAAAATAGTTGTCGACGTTGTCGAAGATATCTTGGGCCTTCCTTATGGTCTGCAATGGCTGACAGAACAGGAATGTCGTCTTCAGACTTTGTATCGAACGAATGAGATGAGCTGAGAGAGTCAGACATCTGTGGATTCATCGAGTCGAATCACAAAGACGGCTCTTTCGGATTGCAACAACAACTTGACGCTGAGATCCAGAATTCGCCGTTGAACCGCAGTGTTCGACGAGGATACCTGCTTGATTTTCTTGACTGAGTCCTCCCTCAGCATCCTTTTCACGATAACTTCCGCACAAGGTGCCGTGAGACTTTCCCCCGATGGTGTGGGGCTGGTTCACTTGAGCAATCAAGCGAGAAATTTCGTACGACGCTGTCAGAGCGGTAATCATATTGTTAAATCTTTGAAATTTCTATATATTTTTAAAGTTCATTCAGTTCTGAAAGATCTGAAAAAAAAAAAGATAGAAACTAAGATTGAACTGAACAGATACTTTTCAATGTTGCATTCCTTCCCTGGAGATGACCAAATTACCCCCAAGGAGGGGGGCAATTACCCCCAGGTTGAGGACCAGTGACTTATATAAACGAAGGAATTCCTTCCTTATATGACGCGTTCGGTGGAGAAGGGGCGAACGCAACATTTTCAAATTATGCCACAAAATGCAGTTAAAGTTTGTAAACTTTAAACCTTTGTATTTTTCCGGTTTATTGAAATGTTGTATGAATTTGAACACATATTTGAGTAAAATATTGTTGTGTAATATGTCGATATAATAAAACGCCAAGAAATTTTTCAATATTATTTAGTGATAGCTTCTGATGTTAACTGGTGTAATCCATTATTTGGTCCTCTTCGTCGAATGTTGTATTACCTGCTTCAACTGTTTCGGTTTCTTCCAGTTCCTTTAACAATCTTGTATAATAGTTCACTGCAGTTGCAGGCATTAGGTCTGATAATTCTTTGAGATCTTTTATTTTTTCCTTAGTTATTGGCAGCAATTGGGAATACTTTGGTTGCAGTGTCTGCTGGGCTTGATTGAATAAACTGACACTGTAGGATTTTTTCCCTTTCTGCAGTCTGACGGGATGGCTATTATCTGGGGTTGTGCGGTATGCAGTAGATATTACGTAGCCTTCTTTGTGTTGAAAGTCAAATATTAACTTTCTTGCATCTGTAAATTTAGTAGTTGTTGATTTCCTAATGACAATGCACGTTTTTAGGACGTCAAAATCGAGAAAATCAGCCTGTTTCATTTCTACAACTAGGAAGCGCTGCGAAACGGCTGTAGTTATGGCCGTAACATAATCTTTTTGGTGCAAATAATATGGCTGTAATTATTTTTTATATTTTGTTCAATTTGGCCAAATTGAGCATCACAGGGCATTGTCGAGTGGCCAGAAAGTAGATAGATGTGTTCAGTGTGAAGCAATGATGCGGAGTGAATTTCTCTGAGATACATTAAAACCTAAATTTTACCGTGAAAGAGTGCAGACTAACATCTAATTTTTTGCATAGGTAAAGCAAAGGTTTTAAAGGATAATTATACGACAAAAAACTCATTTTTCGAATTTTGTGGCGTTCGCCCCTTCTCCACCGAACGCGTCATATATACTGTACATAATAACAAAATTAGCATTTTCATTACACGTAAACTTTTTAGTTTTTATATTTTACTATTATCTTTCGGTAGTTTTTATTATTAATTGTATTAATTACTCATTTTATTACGTGTATTATTTTTATTTTTTTTTTTATAGTCCCCATTTTTTTTAATTTTTAAAAATTATTGTTTAATTATATTAGTTGTTTATTATTTTAATGAATATTTACACTTTATGGGATTTGTCTCCTGCCAATAAGGATTATTATCATTAACATTATCATATATATATATATATATATATAGCTTATAATGGTTCGCTTTAATAGGGATGTAATTAAAATTTTACACTTCTCAATTTTAAAGAGTTATCATCATTGCAATGATGTTGCATGCTCGTTTCGACTTTAATTCACGGAGTAAAATTTAATGTTTTATGTTTTATTTTCATTATTTCATCCTTTTCTTAACTGTATTTTTAAGACTGAGCTATTTTACTGAAATTATATATATATATATATATATATATATATATATATATATATATATATATATATATGGGAATGAACTCAGAATGGAGTGACCCGTTGCCCACGTCGGGCTAGCATCATGAAAAAGAAAAACTATAGTATTTGTCATTTACCATTACTTATTCGGACTATAGTGCATTTAATTATCCCAGAAGAGTTCCTTGTTCCATGCACGGTCTGTGTGTATCATATATATATATATATATAAAATATTATATATATATATATACAGGGTGTTTCAGGAGGAAAGGTCAATACTTTGGGAGGTGATAATATCGGTCATTGTGAGAAAAAAAGTTCATTTGAATATTTGTCTAATTCTGAATGGTTACGGAAATAGAGCTGGTTGAATCTACAAATACAAAAGCACTGTTAACCTTTTACTACCTAAATATTTTGTAGGATTAAGTTATGAATGCGTGTATTTGAAAGGTTGTAAATTTGTCCTTTTGGGCAGTAAAGGGTTAATGGTAATCAAGAAAGAGAAACCAATTACTGTTTCTAACATTTAATGTTTAAACATTGTCATTTTCAATGGTGTCAGATACAGAAATGACAAATTTGTTACATGCTTACATTACAGTTTACATGGTTCAAGGTTATAGGGGAGGGGAGGGGAAGGAAGTGCTGCGCGCGCATCAGATTCAAACAGCTCTATCTCCGTACCCATTCAGAATTAGACACATGTTCATATGAACTTTTTTTCTCACAATGACCGATACTATCACCTCCCGAAGTATTGACCTTTCGGGTGTCCCACAAAAAAGTTAACCGTACTTTGAATTAATATAACTCAAAAACTATTAGAGATTTTTGGGTCCTGCAAAAATGTTTTATTTAACAACTATTTATCTGTCGATTCTGGAAATTTCATTAAATTTCCTTTTACGAAGTTGATACATTAATGGTTTTAGTGGAGGCTATCAAAAATATGTTTGCGCAAGGAAGTAAAATAATGAAGCGAAGCCTAGGAAGCCTAGGTCACCGTGCACTTTCAAGCGAAGCGTAGGGAGCCTAGGTAGCCTAGGTCACTGTGCGATTCTTCAAGCGAAGCCTAGGCCATTGCACAGTGGTTTTTCGGACACGCTGTGGTATGGTCTCGTCATTATTGCTTATTAAGCAAATCAAAGCGTTTCTATGTAAAAGTTTACTTCAAAAGAACCCTTTTTATCATGCAGTTAACAAAAGAGCAACGCGTATTTGTAATCACAAACTTTATTAAGACTGGCAGTATTAAACAAGTACAAGATTTATTTGAACAACGTTTTCCAGGTAGGCACCCACCAAGCAAGCCCGCTATTTGGAAAAATGTTCGGAAATACCAACATGAAGGAACATGCTTAAATCTAAATAAAGGTCGTTCGGGTCGTAGGAAAACCATAAGAACAACAGAAAATATCGAAAATGTTCAGATGACACTTCTTCAAAATCCAAATGTATCAGTCAGAAAGAATGGGTTACAATTGTCAAAGTCAACATTTAACCGCATTGTTAAACATGACTTAAAATGGCATCCCTATAAGATGCATGTAAGACACCAGCTTCTTGAAACTGATTTTCCTCGTCGTAGACAATTTGTCGAATGGCTTCTCCATAAACCTGCTCGTTTCTTGGAAAACATTGTGATTGGTGACGAGGCAGCCTTTTTCATGAATGGAAAGGTAAATAGCCATAATATTCGACAATATGCGCCGTTGAACAACCCCCCAGCATTCAACTTTGACACACGTATTTGTCAGCAGAAAGTGTCTCTGTGGATCGGAATATGCGGGAATGGCTATCTTGTCGGCCCATTGTTTTACGACAATAACTTGAATGGTGCTGCCTACCTGAACATGATCAACGAACGGATCATCCCAGAACTCCTCCAGATTTACGGCAATCAATTCAATAGACTTTGGTGGATTCAGGACGGCGCACCAGCTCATAGA
The DNA here is from genome assembly GCA_023014485.1 of Bathynomus jamesi. Lineage (NCBI taxonomy): Eukaryota > Metazoa > Arthropoda > Malacostraca > Isopoda > Cirolanidae > Bathynomus > Bathynomus jamesi. Next base: position 20,274 of record JAJOZX010008240.1, on the reverse strand, counting down.
CAGCTTGCTGTAAGAACAAAACTGAGAGAAAATTTTGGCAACCGCATTGTCGCGCTAAATCATGCAATTCAATGGCCCCCAAGATCCCCTGATTTAACACCGTGCGATTATTTCTTATGGGGATATCTAAAGAGTAAAGTGTATTCTATTCCACCGGAAAACATAAACCAGTTAAGAGATAGTATCACACGTGAAGTCAATTTACTTAAGGAAAATCACCAGTTGATCAAAAAAGTTGTGCAATCAATGCGATCAAAGGCGCAACTGTGCTTGGAAAGAAATGGAGGATATGTGGAAGGAAACGGTGCTTAGAAAATTAAAAAATAAATTTGTATTACCCATATGAAGAGGTGTTTTTGTTATTAATGGATTTAAATAAATTTGTTAATTTTAAACTTCGAAGTTTCATTATTTTACTTCCTTGCGCAAACATATTTTTGATAGCCTCCACTAAAACCATTAATGTATCAACTTCGTAAAAGGAAATTTAATGAAATTTCCAGAATCGACAGATAAATAGTTGTTAAATAAAACATTTTTGCAGGACCCAAAAATCTCTAATAGCTTTTGAGTTATATTAATTCAAAGTACGGTTAACTTTTTTGTGGGACACCCTCAACCATGAAGTGTAGAAATTCCAGTGTTGTCCCATTTTACAGAGAATCTCATTAAGTTTTTTCTGATACCACGTTTTGACAAGTTTTTAGAAATGTACGCGGGTGACAGACATTGATGAGTTAAAAGCAAGAATCACAGCTGCTATTGAGCGAATTGATGTGGATATACTGCAGCGTACATGGCAACATTTGGAGTATCGATTGGATGTTTTGCGAATCACTAATGGTGCACATATCGAATGTTTGTAACAACGTTACTTTAATAAAAGAAACTTTTGAAAATACAGATTCTAAATAATCTTGTTTAAGAATTTTACGTGTGTTATCAAGAATTTTATTAAAAGATGAAATTGTACAGATAATGTTCGGACACACTGGAATTTCTAAAAAACTTGTCACAACTTGGCATCAGAAAAAACTTAATGAGATTCTCTGTAAAATGGGACAACACTGGAATTTCTACACTTCATGGTTGACTTTTAATAACAGCCAAAAATTGTACAGATAATTGTCGGACACCCTGTATATATATATATATATATATATATATATATATATATATATATATATATATATATATATATATGTGTGTGTGTGTGTGTGTGTGTGTGTGTGTGATATTTTAAACGTCTGACACTTTAAAAGGTTTGTATTTTTTATTAAATGAAATAAAAGCATGAAATTTTGGCTGTATCTTCCCTACACACGGGGAATTAGACCCCTAGTGCAAAACATGTTCTATGTGATGTTCTCTCAGTTCATTAATATTTTGCATTACTCTGAACAGAGTATCTGTTGAAATCTGATAAATTTTTTGTTCAGTTCATGCTTTCAATTCTTCTAGTATGTGTGGATTCTGTTTAAACACTCTCTGCCTTTTAAATAACCCCCACAGGTGAAAAAAGTCACACGGGTTTAGATCTGGTGATGTTGGTGGCCATGATATTCCTTTATCATAAACGGCAGGAAATCTATTGGACAGGATTCTTCCGTCGAAAATATCGCGTAAGTATCGTGAGCTGAGAGGACATCACATAGAGCATTTTTTTACGCTGAGAGACTAATTTCCCCGTGTGTAGAAAAGGTACAGTAAAGGTAAGGTACAGTAAAAAACCTTTTAAAGCGTCAGATGTTTAAAAAATCGCCCAATATATGGCATATCACATAAATGAACGTGTCTGAGTTTGCATAATCCAAAATGTTCATTCTCTTCATTCTGTCTATGAGATCCCAGTGTTACACCAGAGATTTGAATGAAATGCTGCTATTGTCTCGAGTGCAGGGGGAGGGGTTAACATGAAAAACACGTTTGGACATGAAATCGTTACGTGTTCCCTATCGTGTTGAAATATGCGCCAGGTTTCGTTAACTTTTACTTTGTTATTCCGCAGTGGTCAGCGCCTCCGCCTTCTACTCAAGAGGTTTATATATATATATATAATTGCATTGAGCTATATCTATCGAGGGGTCTTCTTTTATAAAAGCAGTATTTTCCTTATACCAATTTGGTATTCCAAAAACGCATTTTGCCTTTCGTTGTGGTATTTAAAAAGGGGCATTTAATTTAACGTGCCCGAATACAAGCTTTTCTCTTGGGGTACGAGATGGAACGAACGATTATTGGTAAGTAGCTAATTCGTTAACCTTTTTGGCATAGAACACACTGTTGGGCATACCATGTTTCCACTATTAAATTTAACAAGAACTTTTAACCTACAGATAATATCGTCTTCTCTTTCCAACAGATGGCTAGTTTCAACTGGCTTGCTTGCTGTAAATGCATGTTTATGTATGTATGTATGTATGTATGTTTATTCTGAGTTGTTGTGTGTATATATATATATATATATATATATATATATATATATATATATATATATATATATATATATGTTTGTGTATATGCTTGTACGTTCTGCATACACATTTATGTACACATGTGCGTATATATATATATATACACTATACGCTATGTGCACGTCGTTTGTAAACTGTGTAGGTGTTTCTCTCATATTATATCTAAGTGCTTCAGTCCCGTTTTGTGCGTGCAAGGAACATGCATGATCACAATTATAATTGGGCACTTCGCTCAATTTGGTTGGTTCGTCTTCATTTTTTATGGGATTTGCAGATCAGTAAGTTGCTGTTATTCCATATATGTAATGCAGTTACTACCATATACCGTCTGTGTGTGTGTATATATATATATATATATATATTATATATATATATATATATATATGTGTGTGTGTGTTTGTGTGTGTGTGTGTGTGTGTGTGTGTGTTTATATAAGGTGTTTGCTTTTGTAAATAAGATTTATCCTTGTATATTTTTTGAATATAGTTAATATACATTTAAGGATATTAAGGCTATAATAAATATAAAAATAATATAGGATTGATATAGGATGTCAGCAAAATATAAATAGTAAATTATTTTCAAGACTTAAAAAAACCATTTTCTCATTTTGGCACCGGTCAAAAATATATAAATGAATAAAATAAATACGAACTATATAAAAAAAATTAATAAAATAATACATTCTGTAGAGATTTAATGAAATAAACACATTCTATATACAACTTTTTTTAATATTAAATCACAGTAATTTTATTTTAATTAATTTAATTGGTTTAAATACCCAAGTACTTAAATGTATAGAACTCTATTACAAATATATGATATGATACACACGTGTGTGTATATATATTTTTTTTTTTGTACATAATAATATATATATATATATATACATATATATATACACCCTAGATCTTGATCTGGATTGATCTGGCTTTAACATCTTCGTTAGAGCATATACTTCTGTAATTACATATTCCTTTTTAACTCTAAAATCTTATCTGATTTTTTTTATTTATTTTTTATGACTTTAAACTCGAATGAAGTTGTTATACCAAACCCAAAACCTCATTTTAATTTATAATTGTTATTTTTTGAATATATTGTTAGGGAAAAGTTTTACAAGCACGTCGAAGGAATTTTTAATATATAAATGATAAAGTGCCAATAGATGCCATTTACAGTTTGAAAAATTATATATATATATATATATATATATATATATATAGTATATCATACGTCTGAGTCTATATACAATTATATATCAAAATGCAAACAAAATAGGAGATAAGTTACAAATAATTATAACGAATAAATAATAGGAATAATAATTTACAAAGATAGTATTCAATATGTAGTTGACCTCGAGCACGAACGAAGGTTTCGCATCTCGAAGGCATTCAATTTACCATAGCCTGTATATATATATATATATAGCTTTCCTCTTACCATTTCGAATGGACAATGTACACCAAGGACCTCGTACAGGCTGGTTGGTTTCACTTTTTTGAGACATTATTTTTAGTTGTTTCTACGAATGTTCAATGGGATTTGATTCGAGACTGTCTGGTAGAAACTTCAGTACTTACACCTCTCAGTCTTCCCCCGCTTCTCCAAGTTTCAATTATAAGCTTTTTTAACTACTGTAGTATTTATGTTTTGGATCTTTATCTTGTTGGAAGATGCATCCCTTCCCAGTTAAATGAACTCCTCTCGGCACTGATGCTGAATCAAAATTCTGTGCTAGTTCTTCTTATTTATATTTTCATCACTTTTTCCATCCACTCCATACGGCTAAACTTACGGATGCAGTTAAATTGAAGCTTCTCATGGCTTCGTCTTCACACAAACTTACTCCTTTCATTTCCAGATGTTCAATTTTGGTCTCATTACTCTAAATAATATGCTTACATTCATCACGCCAGCTTTGATGTTCCTTCGTAAACGCGAGCCTTTTTTTCTTATTCACACAGTGGCGCCGGAAGCATTTTTTGGATCAGGTGGCAAAATGTAGCCAAAGGGGCGTTTTCATCTGGAACGGGCGTTTTTCACGTATGGATAGGATGCGAGCGCGATAGCAAGAGTGTGGGGTTCAGAGGCTAACTTAAGGGCGCCCGGTGGGGTTTCAAGGGGTTCTTATCACTCATAATTTATAATTATGTTTATTTTTGAAAGCTTTATAATTGAATATATTCCGCTATCAGTGAATTATTTCTCTTCTCTCTTGTTTTCCTTTCCCCTTTTCACTTTGATGGTCTTTTTTTATGTCTTGATAGGGGGAGTTTTGTGGGGGCAAAAAGGTAATTCCCCCCCAACACAAATTTTCAGAGGAGGCATCCGCCCCCTTTACCCCCCCCCCCCCCCACGCGCACCCGCTTCCGGCGCCTATGTATTCACATCACTGATATACGACTTTCGGACAGTAATTTTTCTTTGCATTTTGAAGCCTTCTTTTCATGGTAGGCGTGCTTACATCAACTACAGGGTTATCCTGAATGTTTGCGAGTATTTCTGGAATTGTTTTAAAACAATTTGCTAAGGACGGCCTATGAATAATATAACCCTGTTATGCAGTATTTTTTTTATGCAGGAAGAGGGCAAAGGCGAACGCCCGCAAAAGTGCCTGTCCACATCACAAAAGAAGTAGAGAGCCAAAATCAAGGTCCAGGGTTTTGGAGATGGCTAGGAACTCTGCGTTTGAGAGATTGGAGGTCATAGACAGGGGGAAAGAAGGATTGAGGAAGATTGTTCCAGAGTTGACCGGTTGAGTAAAAGAAAGACTGGAAATACCGATTAACCCTCGCGTTAGAGAGTCGGACAGAAAAGGAATGAGAAAGTGTAGAAAGTTTAGTACTGCGTGCTCTCCTTAAAGGAGGAGGCATGCAGTTATGGTTATGCCAGGTCGACCTTCTCTTCTACGAGTAACCAAACCATCACTTTCCTGTACTCGCTGCATCTAAGTACGGGTCCTTCAGCTATTTCTGAACATCATGGCAATTTCCATTTGGCTATTTACCGGTCAGTATTTGAGCTCTTAATTTTGGGTGTTAAATCTCTATTCACTTCGTGTTCCAGAAGATTATAAAATATTTCCTTAAAAGATCTGAAAAGTTAAGGAGACTACAAATCACGGGTTGTTCTCTAATCTCTCAGCAATCTGGCCTCGTACTAGTATTAAAACAAGAGTAAAGGTAATAAATTGAGTGTAGCAAATGTAAGGACCCTACCAAACTTATACAAATGCTGAAACTGTAGGTTGACCTCACCATCTGAGAGTTACTGTAATGCCCATATAACTACTTCTTTCGAAAATGAGAGATTTTCGCTCAAGATTATTATACAGGGTGTTTCAAAAGACGGGAATCATAGGAATATTTATTTTCCAATTTTATATATATATATATATATATATATATGTATATATGTGTGTGTGTGTGTGTGTGTGTGTGTGTATGTGTGTGTATGTATATATGTATATATTATAATAATAATATTGGTATCCTGGGTAGCCTAATGGTTCAGACGCTGGGCTGCTGATCGGGAGGTCGTGAGATCGAGTCCGCGCGAGGACTTTGTAATTTCTGACCGCCCATGGTGGGGCGTGGTTCGAATTAGTGTAACCAAGGTGTATATATCATATATATATATATACATATTAAAAATTTTCCTATGATATCGGATTTTTAAACACCCTGTATTGTATGTAAAATATCTTGTTTTCAATTGGACTCAGACATATGTTAATAATCAATCAAGAGGGCCAGAAACTGCATGGCACAGCGCTCAGGCCAACTAACGCGCTCTATTGCTCTACTAATTCATGCATTATTATTACCAGTGTCATAGGCATTCGAACCCCTGATTTCAGCGTCCTCACTTCGTTTAGAGGGAAAAGGTGTTACACGTAGTGCACTACAGACGCTTACCAAACATTTTATATATATATATATATATATATATATATATATATATATATACACAGAGTGGTCAGAAAAACCTTCACGAGTCCAAAATGTTGTTACTTGGATAATATGTAAGTTATATAAGTGAATTATTACTCATTTGAAAGAAGATACCTTTGCTTTTTTATTGATCTATATATAATACTTCTGCTTTGCGAGTAGATAACAATGTCACAGCTCATTCCTGCGAAAAAGCAGAACTGGTGATGCTGTACTATGAGCATGGCGAGTCTCTGACAAGGGTACAACGTGCGTACACACGTACATACAATTGCGAGACAGCTCATGAAGGCACACAATATGCGAGCCATATGTAACTTTCAGGAAACTGGTAGCGTTATAAACGGGAACAAATGTAGAAGTGGATGCCTTAAAGTTGCTACAACAAACGAAAACGTTGAACGAATTAGGAGGTCCTTCAACAAAGTCTACGAAAATCGTTACGCCGACTGTCTGCCTAATTTGACATCACTAGAGGATCTGTGTGCAAATGTTACAAAATGATCTTAAATTATGCCCCATATAAGAATCGGGTTATTCAATCACAAACTGATAAAATCAAGGTAGCTCGATTGCACTTTGCGGAAAAAATGTCAGAGTTGGTGGAGCAAAATCCAGGAATCATGCAGCGAATTCAGGTCACGTATGAGGCCCATTTTTATCTTTCTGGCCACGTAAACAAGCAAAATCTCCGAATATGGGCCTGTGAGTAGCCACATGAAACTGAGGAGCGTCCTCTCAGTGTGGAAAAGCTAACTGTGTGGTGTGCTATAGGATATGGATGCATCATCGGTCCATTCTTTTTTGAAGATGAAAATGGTGACACTGTGACCGTGAACGCTACCTATTATCTCAAGATGCCCAGAAGGAAGTACTAGTCAGCAATTCAGAGACGTAATGATATCAATCAAAACATCTCTGGTTCATGCATGATGGTGCTCCTCCTCACACAGCCAACGTGGTGCTGGACTGACTGAGAGAGAAACTGCAAGAGAGGATCCTGTCGCGACGCACGGAGCGAGAATGGCCATCACACAACCCTGACCTGAACCCGTGCGACTTCTTCCTCTAGGGCAGCGGTTCTTAACCTTTTTCGTGTCATTTCCCCTTTTGACCAGTTCGCCCTACTCGATTTCCCCCTCCACTAGGATACAAAAAAAAGTAGCCTCGAAGACAAAATTTAATAACATTAGCAGACTTATAATGCACACTAATTATATGATCACCAACCAAAATTTCCACTCTGAATTCCTGAAAATTCCCCCTTGGGGGAAATTTCCCCCTGGTTAAGAAATGCTGCTCTAGGGTTATCTTAAGAATGAGGTGTACAAAAACCCAAAGCCCAGGAATCTAGACACCCTCAAAGCTAACATTCGGCGAGAAGTAAAACGAATCCAGCAAAACACAATCACAGCTGTGATGGACAACTTCCTCACCAGACTGCAGTGGATGCGAGGCCAGAGAGGGCGCTGGCTGCATTGAGCATATCATGCACTATATGCACTTCTAGATTTTTATGATTGTATAGAAATGTTTATATTAAAACAAAGTACACGTCTGTAACTTCAAATTATGATTTTGTTTTGTCTCGGTAAATGTTCGTTTAAAAAATGTGTTCTTAAAGTTGTGAAGGTTTTTTTCTGACCACTATATATATATATATATATATATATATATATATATATATAATATATATATATATATGTTACAGGGAATCTGCATAACTAGGGATTTCGTGAAATCCTTAAATTATTTAGGGATTTCGTGAAATCCCTAAATTATTTAGGGATTTCACGTAAGGTTAAGCCGTGATATTTTCGTTAAACCTACGGGAAAAGTATTGAATGCCCGGTTTAGGTTAATTGAATGCCAGGTTAGGTCAACTGTACGCCCTTGACGATTAGTTACGTTAAGTCGTGATATATTCGTTAAAACTAACGAATATATCACGACTTAACCTTACATGAAATCCATGAACATTTGAGGGATGCATGTAAAATGCAAGGGACAAGTGTTTGTTTGAGAGCATGCCGGACTGCTCACAGGGTAGATGAAATACGGGAAAAAATCAGCTAAGGAGGACAGTGACAGGAGAAACGGGAGTTCCAGCACTCCCTGTTTCCTGCCTAACGTCCCCATCCCCGCCGGAGTACTTTCCTGGTCGACAGGTGTCTACAATCTCCTCCTGATGTAATTTCCATATATATATATATATATACGAGTATATGGAAATCTAACCCATTCCGCCCGAATTGTTCATTCTGATGAAGATCTAACTTGTCACTCCACCTTGGACCTACAGTTTAACGTGAAATCCGAATCACGCCTCACTACGGGCGGTCAGAAATTACAAAGTCCTCGCCCGGACTCGATCTCACGACCTCCTGATCAGCAGCCCAGCGTCTTAGCCACAAGGCTACCCATTTTATTGTGTGAAAGGATCAACAACTGGGTTTTGCTGCGCGCCTCTTGCCGTCACCGGGTCTCGATCCTGGGGCCGATGGATTTGTAGTCATCGATGCTAACCACTACACCATCGAGGCGCATATACCTTCCAACCTTTCAAATGTTCCGTGCGATGATTCCTCATTTCACGAAGGTCAAGCTTGTCGCCACTCCTCTCTCTCTCTCTCTCTCTCTCTCTATATATATATATATATATATACATATATTTAATGTTCTGATTAGTGATTACACTGAGAAGCTTTTAGCCTTTGTAATTATATTTAAATTATGAAGAAACGCAAACATTCAAATTAATTTTGTAAATAAACCGACAGACGCCTCTTATTTTCAAATAAAAGAAGCCAACTGTACAAATATACTGATATACTGATCTCTCTCTCTCTCTCTCTTCTCTCTCTCTCTCTCTCTCTCTTTTGTATGCATATATTATGAGTTGAAGCAGCATGACTAATATTATCAGCCATTGCGTATTTAATAAAGGAAAAAAAACTGAGCTAATTTTTGCTTGAAAGGTACAGAAATTTTAATTTTATTTTCTGTACAAGGTTTAAGATTCCAAATTAGGTGTGTGAATAAAATATATTCCTTATATATGTCCAGTATATCCACTGAAGTTAAGTAGGTGTACCAATTTTAATGAGGGTCACGTTTCGCCACCAGTCCACTCCAAATTACCTATTTTTCTTTAGAAATTTATTATAAAAACAACAGTATATATATATATATATATATATATATATATATATATATATATATATATATATATCACTTGAGGTGTTTTTTTATATATATACATATATTATTTGCTTTATACATATATGCATTATCATTTTGGACTTGTAGAAAAGTACAAAATTTAATAATAAATTATATACTTGAGTTTTTCCTCCGCTCAGTTTTTGCATTTTGAACTAAATGTAAAATAAGGTTGTTGGGGAGTTATTGAAACTGAAGTGAATGGCTAATAAAAAAACTAAAATAATAATAATAATAATGAAATTGATTTCAAAGAATGTTTTTTAATCCCTTTTTTCGGATTAGCTTCGAAAATTATTTACATCTCGAACCCAACCCAGTTTTATTGAAATCTTTTTTCGATTTGCTAATCTGGTTGTATTGAATTAAATTTAACATAACCCCGCAGAATAGGGTTTTATATATATATATATATATATATATTAGGAGTGGCGTTTTCAATGTGGTATAAAAATATCAGGTGAAATCTAATATAGAAATATCGGATGAATTTAGTAGTATCATTTCCATTCTCACCTGCCATCTGCATTGCTTAGCCTAGACTCAGCCTAGAAAACTACAGTATATAGGCTAAGTGTAAGCTACGATACACGACCCGACGGGGCTAGACTATGCCATTTGAATCTAAAATACGGCCTGGTAACTGGTTTTTTGTATAAATAAACCAAGAATTCTTTCTCAACAATGTTATCAAATAGGCTAATAATACAATATCCTTAATGTATACAATATTCCAACACTCGTTTACAACAGTTACAATGACAGCGCGCGATAAAATTCCTTATCGAATTTTAAACTTTTCTGATAACAGGTTTCTTGGACAATGAGGAATAATATAAGAAAAGAACATGTCCTTTCAATCAACGACTTGCGATATTAAAATGTTGAAATTAAATAGTCTTCAAATTGATATTATAAACATTTATTTCTCTTACATAAAGATAGCTTATAAAATTTTCCCCAAAAAATCTTTACGGGGTCAATAAATTTGTTTAGATTAAGAAGAAACTGGGTTTTTTTTTACAGCTATATAAAATATTTATATATATATATATAATATATATATATAATATATAGTTTGAGTAACATTTATTCTTAAAAAATATTTTGAGTGTGTATATATATATATTCTAATTAACACTTGTGTCTAATTAATAAATATGATATTTTATGAACCTACGCTCTCTTCACTACATTTTTTCTCTGCCCACTCTCTGCACACACACACACACACACACACACACACACACAGATGTATAATATATCATTCCTTATCTAACACAGACAAAAATGATGCACTTAACATTAATAATGTTGTTTACAGGAGCAAACATATCTATCAGTTTTGTCATATTAAAGGTTCAACGTTGCAAAGGGGATTATAATTTTTCTGTAATAGTTTATATGCCTTCAGGCTTACATAATTAATGTCAAAATACAATCTTATATTTCTCCTAATTATAGGTTTCCTATATATATATATCTATATGTGTGTGTGTGTGTGTGTGTGTGTGTGTGTTAATTTAAAAATTCCAAAGTTTTTAAATATTGGATGTATAGCTAAAGGCAAGACCTTGTTTAAAAGACTAAAATTTTCTGTTTCGAGTGTGGTATACAGGACATTTAACTACATTGTGGCATCTCTCAGATTTTCGCACATAATTACAAGGTCGCCATCAAATAGCTAGGAAAGACCGACAGAAGACGAGATCGTCCTTGCCGCCAATTGCCGCCAAAGGATGGAATCTTTGTGTGAGTGACAGGCGTCGAGAAGTGTCCAGTATGGCAACCCTGACATATACGCCACTGACCAAACCACACTCAAACATACTTTAACCTGCTGTGGGGCAAGAGACTCTAAGGCGTGTGAACGTGAACATGCATCGACCTGTTTTTGTATACACCAACTACACTTTCATAACGTGCTATCTTTCCTCCAAAAAAAAATAACCCCAAGAACACCATTCACATTCACACTCGGAAACCTCGAGGTAGAAATCCCAGATTTGGGAAAAATTTCCCCACTTAAGAAGGGGCAAAACGAGACCGTTGCTCATTTTTTTGTATGCAGGAAGGAGAGGCCAAGGGCGGATTCGAGGGATATTTTATGCAGAACTCTTACTTGAAGTAGGAATCCTACGGTGGAAATGGAAAAAGATCAATTTGAGAATTGACTCCTTTGAGATTCCCACTTTCGAATGTTTTATTCTTAGGCAAAAACTGACATAAAATTACTTAAATTGGAAAGAGCCCAAAACCTATTATTATTATTATTATTATTATTATTATTATTATTAGGTCACATAGAAGTAGACAACCTTAATTTCGGTTAAAAAGAGCTCTGATTAGTGTACAAAAGAAGAGAAAGTTTGAGGTAAATACCAAAGTTGAGACTGAGTAAGGAAGATTTTGAACTTCTATGAAATATACGATAGGTTACTATTGAGTTTTGGGGCCACCAGATTTCGGTAATCCGTCAATTTCACCAATCGGTCTAATCACGGTGAATCTTATATCCGAGTTAGGTTACACTAGGTTAGGTGGTCGTTTTAGGTCGGTTAGTTGTTTCCAAACGTAACCAACTTTTGGCCAATTAGGAGTTATCCAAAAATAGGTAGCCGCGAAACTCAATATTCACCATATTACCACATAATTTATTAACCGTTTTAGAGAAAACTAAATTCATGGTAAACTAAAGTATTTTTTATGTATTTATTTATTTATTTTTGTTTCTCAAGCTAACTACTATATAATGCCAATTCATTTATAAGAAGTGAAAAGTTGTTTTCATATTTTAAGTATAACTTTTTTAAATGTTTTTTTTATTTATAGAAATAAGATAAACGTCTTATTTTTAATAGAAAAATGTTAAAAGTTATATAAAAGTATCCCGAAGCTTCGTTTGAGGTTGTAGTTTATTCCTGCCCATTTCCCCCTCTCTCTCTCCCTCACACACACACACAACACACACATACACACACACACACGCATTAATATATATATATATATATATATATATATATATATATATATATATATATATATATGTGTTGTGTGTGTGTGTGTACGCGTGTGTACGTGTGTGTGCGTGCGCGCACGTGTGTGTGGTGTGTGTCCTAATAACAAATTAATTACTGCATCACGCCCATATGGTTGTATACAAAGGACTGTTCCCTACATAGTAGACATAAATCATTTGACAGGACACAGTAAGCTTCTATTAGCTCAATTTTTGTTTACATAAAAGAGCTGACTGATAAGTATCTGAAGGAGGTTATACCTTATACTGTACTATAACGAAGAATATAGTTGTATATAATTTATATATATATATATATAATATATATATATACTTTTATAGAACACCCACTATTTATCTGTCTATCCATCTAATATATATATATATATATATATATATATATATATATAATATATATATATATATATTATATATATATATATATATATATATATATATATATATATATATATGACATCATCGTAGGAATATAACATTAGAGAGAAAGCGATATATTTCTGTATGTGAATATAGTCGGAGTTAAGAGCTCCAGAGCATTACAGAGAATCTTTCGAGGCGAAAGAATTAACGGAGGTCCCGTAATCCATTCTACGCTTCCCATTATACAGTTAAAGATTATACAGAAATGAACACAAAGGAATAGCAATATTGTACTTAAAAGGGAGAAAGTGTAGAATTAAGGGAGAATAGGTCTTAATTTTGAGGTTTGAGAAATATTTTTTAAAGGATTACTCGTATGGGTAATTGTTATACAAATATTGGTATTTGTTTAAATTGTGTATTTAGGATAATTGCTTTCTTTAAGCGAAGTGTTAGAAGGATGTGTGAGAACGTTCTTTTCTATATCAGTTAGATTCTCAATTTAACAGGGTTCTTATAAAGTTACTGCTACATTTATTTACAGTGTTATTCATAAGTCCCGTATCAGAAGTGTATATATATATTATATATATATATATATATATAACCAATACCCAGGAGGCAGGACTTTTGAATTACGCTGTATATACTCCACCTTCTGAGCAAAAGTCCTTTGTGTTATTGAGGTGGGCTCGGATTGTGGTTTAAAATCAAATTCTCTTTGTTGGTCGCGCTGCATGGCGACGCCATTCTATAAGAACAGCACCGCTTTATCGGAATAAGCATCACGCCCACCCTAACTAGTGTGGAAAATGGGTTTATGAACACTAATGATGAGAGATATACGCGAGCAAACGAATAAAACCCCTCGATTTTGTACAGCGAATGAATGTGACCATCGAGTTTATAGGAATCAATTAAAATGTGGAGAATAAGGCACTGAAGGATACAGCTAGAAAGAGATCACATTGTGGGATCACATTATGAAATTCCATTGTTATAAAATCCTTTATAGGATTCCCTTTATGGAGTCCTTTTGTAGGATAAAACTTATATACACACACGCACACACACACACACACACGTGTATATATATATATATATATATATATATATATATATATATATATATACACACACACGCAAAAGTAAAGCCAATAATTCGTTTACATTTTAGCCGACGACGAAGTAAAAGTTTACTGGAGAAGAATGGGAGGCCATAATCAGGAACAATGTGGAAAGTGATTATAGGGAACTAGCTTTGAATACCCAAACAGCTGTATCCACTTCTACTATCGAACCATCGGCAAACTCTATGTTATTATGTCCTCGGAATTAAGTATATATATATATATACACACAGAGATGAGACATAGGTCAGGTCACGACAGCTTATTATCGGTCAGCTCAGGACAGGATATATATATATATATACTTGTTAAATTTAACAGATTGTTTTGTCGAATTGTTAATAAGTTTTTTTTGGTGTCGACGACAGTAAATTAAACTTTGTCGAATATTTAATGGGTAAAACCTCAAATATTTTGTTGGATAAATTAGGTAAATGTACTAAACAAACAGAGGAACCCCATTTGTCATTAGTCGCAGTAAAAAGAAAAAAAACAATTAACCACTTAACCTATTTATCAATGTTTCACACCCTCGTTGGAACTACTTAACATAATAATACAGGGTGTTCCAAGTCGACCCTAGAAATATGGACTGTCTTTGGACTTACGGAATTACTATGACAAACTTCAAATACCAAATACAAAATACAAACTACAAATTCTGCCAATTTCAATATTTCTGAAACCTGAAACACCCTGTACAATTTATTTTAAAGAAAAACACCCTGTACAATTCATTTTAAAGAAGGCGCGTTGACCGATGTACGATGTTGCGGGAGTGGATGAAGGAATGCATCAAAATGAATCATTCAAAAGAATTCTTTATTAGGCAAACAAATGTTACGTTACTAAAATCCTCTTAATTATGACTATGTCACTACTTAACATTTATAAGCGCATTATAAAGATGTCCATGCAGGAGGTTCCCAACACCCCCCCCCCCCCCCCCCCCAACTTCACCCTCTCTCTCTCTCTCTCTCTCTCTTTCTCTCTCTCTTCCTCTCTCTCTGTCTATCTATCTATCTATCTCCCTTTTTTTCATTATAATTCAGTTATCGTCTATTTTTAACATATATAGCTTTTAATCTTGTCTTTTTCTTCCTTTTTCTGTTTGTTTTAAATGTTTCGTTTTCTTTGTTCGATTTTCTTTGTATTTTCTTTTAAGGATTAAATCAAACAAACGTAAAATGAACAATTTTTCAGGTCAACTTTTTTATGGTCAAAGGTCATTGAATAAACTGGGGGGGGGGGGGGGGGGGGGGGGGGGAATATATATATATATATATATATATATATACGGTATCTAAGGCTTTTGTCCCAACTCTTATCTTCTGTTGTAGTTTACAGGAAAGATATGTCTCATTTAATTATTTTTGCCATTCTCTTCCCCGCCGATTTTCCCATGGTCAAGGATTTATCACGCAAGCCCTTTTAGGAGATAAAGGAACTAATGAGCTATCCCTATAAGCAGTTACGTGAAAGGGTACACACTCTCCCACGTACGGGCGTCTAAATGATGGACGAAGTGTATTAGGATTGACTTTATACGAGAAATGTTAAACTTTTTAAGAATAGTAATTGGGGACAATAGTAGTATTTAAGGGTTCTGTGTATGGTGCGTGGTTATTAATATGTTATGGAGCCCCTTTGCGTACGGTTTGATTTATAAACGCTTCAGTGGGAGCTGACACCTTTTCTTTATGAAATAAACCTCATCACAGACGGACCAAACTCTCGACACGCGAAGTCTTTTGAATGCAAAAGTTTTTGAAGAAAATGTTTACACTTAGACTGACGAAGACGAATGGCTCAGTGGGTAACACCGTTTTCCTGTAAGCAAAGTGAAAACGCCGAGGTCGGGAGTTCGACGCCCGATGTTACTGTTTAATAATACAGTAATACAGGAGGCTGTGCAATGGGTCGCATTAGTTGGTTTGAGTGTTGTGCCAGTTTCTGGCCCTCCTCACTGATTACTAGCAAAGACGGATTGTTAATTGGAAGGCTCTGCGTGGGTTCAAATCTCGGCCTGGACTTCAGATTTCAGCTATTTTCCTGGGTCTTCCTCGGTGGTTTTGTGATCCGGATCTCAGGTAAGGCTGAAGGTCCCTCCAAAGCGGGGTCCCCTCCAATCATATGACCTTATAGATATCACGGAGTAGATTAAACAACCCCTAAATAAAACGTAACCTAACATAACCCGATCAAAGTTGGTACAACCAAACCTAACCTAACCTAACAACCTAGCATAACCCAACAAGGCATAACCTAACCTAATCTAACCCTCTAGAGGAAATCTAAGCATTTCGCTAAGCATGAATTTGTCCCAACTTTTTATTAATTTCAAATAATCAATTTCTAGCCGTACGTATTTGCCGTACGTTGGAGTAGACGTTTCGCTAAGCATCTCGCTTTACAACCGGAGAAATGTTTCAACTCTTTAGGGTTGTTTCAACCTTTTTGGAGATTCGAAACATTGATTTTGTAATCATTTCAGTTATAAAAATTAGTTTTTTCTCTCTTCTCTCTATTCATTTTGCTCAAATTTTGTTTGAACAAAGTTCTGAATAGTTGGAAAACATTTTTTTTAGGCCGGTTGTAAAGCCAGATGGTTAGCAGTGAAATGTCCACTCGAGCGTTTAGGGAAATAACTAGTGAAAAATCTAAAAATTAATCATTTGAAATCACTAGAAAATTAGGACAAATTCGTGTTTAGCGAAATATTTAGGTTTTGTTTAGAGGGTAACCCTAATTTTTTCTAAAGATAAATAAATATTGGGGGGGGGGGGAGGGTTCGTAGTCAGTAAAAATCATATAAAATCTTTCTCCAAGTTTCTACAAATCTTTAGTCTAGTTTTCGGTATGTCGTTTAAATATAAACAGTTTTTTTTATACCCATTTGATACAGGTACAATAATGTATACCCACACGTAATGAATAAATAAATGAATAAATATGTTCGTCTCTTATAACTGAAGCTATTTCACTTGAATTAAAACACACACACACACACACACACACACACACACGAGAGAGAGAGAGAGAGAGAGAGAGAGAGAGAGAGAGAGAGAGAGAGAGAGAGAGAGAGAGAGAGTCGAACACAGGTTGACCTGAACACTTATTCAAATCTAAAAAGTAATATATATATATATATATATATAACTTCAAATACCTTAATAAAAATAATTGAATTTATCTAATAATGTATACATATAAATTTATAACTATATATATATATATAAAAACCTTTGTTCCCAGCAAAAGAAAAGAAATTATACATTATACATAAGTAATTCATTTATTTCACAAACATAATATATAATGAATGATAAAGGCAAGCTTTCGATACACTGATTTATTACTTAAAACATTTGAGATCATTTGCAATTAGGTTTTTATTTATGGTCCATTATCACGAGATCAAAAATTGCCTTTATGAAATCTACCATTTTAATTCAGACTCTACCATTAATTTAATATTGTATTCGCTATTATATATATTATATATATATATATTATATATATATATATATACTGTGTGTGTGTGTGTGTGTGTGTGTGTGTGTGTGTATGTGCATATGCGCGCTCGTGCATGTGCGTACGTGCATGTGTGTGTGTGTGTGTGTGTGTGTGTATGTGTGCGCGCGCGAATGTGTATGCATGCATGCATGCATATTTGTACATGCGTGAATACGCTTGTGTGTATGCGTGTATGCTTGGGTGTAATCCAATTTAAATCTCTCGAGATGTTCCTGCTTTCGGAGTCTGAACCCAAACGCTAAACTGCTTTATAACGTGACTGAGCAATCAAGCTGGAGCGATGTTCTAGCTTTTCTTCGAGGCTCGGGAAGGCGCTGAGTCAACGAGGGACAAAATGCGAAATCCACCGAGAAATTTGGCGTCCAAATCAATTAATTTTTGTAATGCTTCTTTAATCCATAAGATCCACACAAAATAAAATACATTACGATGCAGTTTTTGACAGAGACCTCTTCAGCATGACGCATGCGCGGGACGCACTTTCTAAAACTCGAATTATTTTCATGCAAAGCGCGTTCAATACGTGTTTGCATGTGAATAGGCTAAAGTTAGAAATACCCTTCAGGGTATGGGTATACATATGAAACGAGTCTTTAGGGAAAATGAATTTTTGGATGGTTTTGCCTGTTTATAGAGCTTAAATAACCTTCATAAAAATCTTTTTGAATGAATTATGTATATAGATTAGTTTCAATTAGCGTAACCTTATATATATATATATATATATATATATATATATATATATTATATATATATATATATATATGCCGAAAAATTATGTGAAGATTTTATTAAACTAAATTCACACGAATAATCGTATATTGAAAGAAACTATTCTGAGTAACCAAACGTACGATAATTTTGCATTTTGCAAAACTAAATTTCTAGGTCATTTTGTGTTTGATGTCAAAAGATTCTTTGTGATTTGTTCTATGGTAACAAGTTATTTACAGCAAATTCAGATGTTTTGTGGAAAAAAAAAATATATATATATATATATATATACCTTTTCCAAAGCCAGATATCCCCTCGAAAACTGTAAAAGTGTCTGGAAGAATTGAAATATCTACGTAACAATTTCCGATTTCCATTCTTTCTTGGCACCCTTGGCCTGGCACTTAGCGATCCGAGGCCCAGTAATTGTGAAACGTTGCTTTAGGGGACAATGAACACGTAAAGTCAGTGAAACTATAATAGCAAGATGTGTTAAGTCTGTAATTTCAAAATACATACTTCTCAAACAATTACTTGAAGAGAAAGTAATTAGCCTAAATACTATAACTTACAGATTTAACTGCTTACAACCAAGATTTTATTAAAAAAGCAGCTCGTTCTAATACTGAAGGAATTGCTATGGCGATATATTTATACTGGACAAGAGCTAATACGAGTATACACCGTGTTTCAAAAGGCCCAATCTCTTTTTTATTTGCTCCTTACAAGAAATGAATGGGGAATTTTGAACACCCTATATATATATATATATATATATATATATATGAACAATGACTAATTCCTATATTTTATATTCATCCGTATAATTCTTATATAATTCGTATATTTATATAAATTCTTATCTTTATATAATCCTTATATTTATATAATCTTTATATTCAGATGTTCATTTTTACATAAAGGACCAAAATCGTATAACGCGAGTTTGGATAAAATCTTTGATTTGCTTTCTATTTTTGCCAAATAATTGGTGAATTATTTCTTTTTAAATTACTTAATCATTTTTTAGCTTTAGCTTAATAATGGAACCTGATTAAATTTTGCAATGTTCATTTTTATATACATTCTCTCTTCGTTATAAAAGATGAAGTCATGTCTTGCCTAAACGTTTAATTGTTAATCTTAAGCCTTTAATTTTTGCTCATATGCATGTTTTAGTGTAAAAATACATAGTTCAATTTCCATTTTTAATTAACTCACCAGATCATGATAACATCAGATCTGTCAATACGCGGTTTAAGATAAAAATATGGCTTCATCTTCAAATATCTTGTTTATCTGTTTAGACGTTGCCACAGCTAAAAAAAATTATCTTATCTTCAAATATTGTGCGAAAATAATGCAGCCTATAGAGAATAGAAACGAACAAGTCAACATTAAATAATAATGATGTTAACAAAATTTCTCTCATGTTTATTCTGATTGTTCTGATTAGACCGATTTAACTTAGAGGCTGAGCATTACCTGTAACATTTTAGCAATAAATTATCGTAAGAAAAAGTCTTTATCTTCTTCGAGCCTTGCTCTCTTCAGAGAACTTAGTCTTAAATAGAGAAAATAATTTCCTGATCCGTTACAGGAAGAATCAGGGAACCTTCAGAGAATTTAATCAGCTTCACAGAATTCTCCAATCCACTACAAGAAGAAATCGAAGAGTAGTATAGAAAAAAACTACTGCGATTCCCTATACGGTACCAGCTAGTAGCTACTCCAGAAGTAACAAATCCGTTGCTGCCACCTAACCAGAACCCCGTCACCTTCGAACCGACTAAGGCCATAGACGGAGGGGTTAACATATATATATATATATATAT